>PVJA010020425.1:11263-37159 GCA_004027025.1 Myocastor coypus | reverse complement strand
TCCTCCTCCTCCTCCTCCTCCTCCTCCTCCTCCTTCTTCTTCTTCTTCTTCTTCTTCTTCTTCTTCTTCTTCTTCTTCATTTCTTTTACATTCAGATGTGTGCCAGTGGGAGGTGAATGAGTGACAAATGGCTTGATCAAAGTGGGACCAGCAATGATCGGTTTTTACCATCATGCCTTCAAATATCTTTTTAAAGAAACAAAGAAAGGAAAATCAATGAACGGTGTAACTGCAGGCAGACAAATTCACCATTGGAGCCCTTGAAGGAGAGGAGAGGATGGGGGAGAAGAGAGGGAGAAGGGACATGACAGCAGCTTTGGTCCGTCTGTACCTGGCGAGAGGTGACGAGGTCTCTGAGCTGCGTCATCTTTGAGCGGCAGTGTGGACTCACTCGGGACATAAAGATCAGCTCCTGAGATGTGAAGTTAGTAGCTGTAGGAGGTGCACTGTCGTCCAAGATGAGGGGCACCCCTTGTCTGAGGGGTGCAGCAGGCTTCTGCTGGGAATGATGGCGGACGTTGTTCCTAAACAAATGCTATGGGCAATGTCCTTGTATTGTCTGAACACAGGCTGCCTCGGTTACTCTTCTGTCATTCATGGGACAAAATACCCAACACCCAGAATGAAGGAAGGAAGGGTTTCTTCAGCTCACAGTCGGTGGAGGTATCAGTCCATACTCGGTTGGCTCCCAGGCAGAGTGGCTCATGGCAGAGGGCAGCTGTTCACGGTGGTGGAAAACAGTACAGAGCAAAGAGAGGAGCCATGGCTGTGGCAGCTTGTGAGCCTCTCTCCCTCCCTGCCTTAAGTTGTATTCAAGCTGTGGGACTCAGGGAGGGTGGAGCTCTCATACCCATAATCCCAGCACTGGGTCACGAATTAATCACAAACTCAGGAAGCCCCTCCATGACTGCATGAGGCCTTGGGGGACAACTAGACACAAGCCATCACACGGGCTCACGTTCAGCCAAGCTCTTGGGTGTAAAGGCCTGCACTGCGGCCTCTTCCAGAACTCCCTACCAGACGGCACTGTGTCCGACTCCTGCCCAGTAGGACCAGGACTAAATCCCTGATGTAATCCAGGGTGCAAGGGAGCTGGCCAGGGTCTTGGGCCTCTCTGACACAAAGCCTTCCTGTCTCACAGGGGCTTGATCATAAATTGGACCCTGTGTCATTCGTGCCCTTACTGAGAAAAAAATGCTGTAGTATTTCCTAGCTGCGCAGCGCCCCCAAGTGGACGTGTTCTGTCAGCTACTATGAAAACGCCGCGCAATTCGGAGCTTTGGCCACCAAGCAGGTTTGTGTGAAATGGGCGCTGGATGTGCAGAGGGATTGGAAGGTGCCTACAGAGCCGTCCGCAGTGCTGTCTGGTGGCTTTTCTCCCCCCACACCAGCCCATGTCTGGCCCACTGACTCCTCAGGTGTGGCGGCTGTCCTCTGTCTCCCTTTGACATCTTTCTGGATCATGTCACCCACAGCAGTCTGTATGCAGCTCTTAGCTGTGTCCTCAGACCGGCCCGACGCTCAAGCCTAGGCTGGCAGAGTTGGCATGACAAACACGGCTCTGCTGGAATGGCTCAAAAAATACCCACAGCACATTTTGGGGAATATTTATAAAGCCATAAAAGTGCGTGTATTGCACAAAGTTTTCATTCAGGCCCAAGATTCATTTGAAATGAAGATGCTGTTCTTGTGTGAGGCTTCCTGAGGGGCTGGCGCTGCTTTGGGCTGTAGGCCAATAAGAACCTTGGCCTGAGTGGGTTTGTTAGGGTTCCTTGTTCATGCCAGGGCAGAAGCATTTTGCTTTGAAAGAGAGGCACTTTTCCAACATGGGTTCTAGTACTGGTGAAACTTTCATAATTTCAGGGCCAGTTAGGATCCAAGACCTCAGGACCTTGGGTGGAAGGGCCGTTGGGATGGCTGGCAACCCTACAGCAAGGTGACTTTCTCTGGGGCGGTCCACTCACACCCGCTAGAGGTTGTCACCTTGATTTGTGTTATGGAATGAAGGATTTCACTCTCTGCGATGCCACATGCTGCGATCCTAATCCCTAAGGTGATGGCTACAAGGTAGGCTGCTTGGAAGATCAAGGAGCAGAGCCCTCAGGAACAGAATTACACAGGAGATGCCCCAGAGGTTTCCAGTTCTTTCCCGGCCATCCCAAGGTCCACAACAAGTCTGAAGTCTGGAGCTCAGAAGAGCACCCTACCTTCAACCCCACCATGCAGGCACCCGGATCCCAGGCCTAAGCTTCCAGAAGGCCAAGAGGTCAGCTTCTGCTATTTATAAGCAATGCTACTTTAATTTCAACTTAGACCAACTAAGATAATCTTCTCATGAAAATCATTTCTTGCCTCAAACTTCCGGGTCTTACGGATGTCTTGGAGTAGACAAAGCCAAGCATGGAATAAATAAATTTTAAATCAGAAGAGTACATGACTTATTGAACAGGTATTTTGAAGACAGGGTGTTATGAAAGTGGGATGGGAAATAAATCCCAATCGAGACGTTCCCCAGTGGGCCCGGGCAAGGTGTCACCTGGGAGCCCTTCCTTATCTCCATCCGTTCACATGCATGTCTTCCTTCAGTCCCTGTGGCTGGCGCAGGGGTCACGCAGGGGTAGCACTGGCTCTGGGGCCAGCTGGCCGGGCCTCCAGCCCCTGCCGTAGCACTCGCATCTGTGCAGTCCCGGCCCACGCTCTGACACCTATGCCCAACTTTGCTCATTTGTCAAAGTGAGTGACACCTGCCTCTTCCGGGCCCTGACTGGTCAGCGGGGTCAGACACGGCAAGGGTGCGGAACACCATGTAGTACACGGCAGTCACTGGAGGGCTGTTGGCTGACACGAGGATTTTAACTGTGGTGGACCCTGTGTGATTTACAGAGATGACTCCCACCTGTTTCTCTTTTCCAGCGGCTCTTGCTGTCTTCTAGTAACCCCTGGAGAGAGGGACACTAGGCTAAGAAAGTCTGAATGTTCCTGGTCTCCTAAGTCCCAGCCTCCTGGGACATAAGAATCAGCTGAGCAGGCTCTGAAATGACCCAGACCTGAGCCAGGATTTCTGGTGGTGAGGCCCGAGGCTCGCTACTTGTGGCGCTCCCAGGGGACGCTGCGTGGCCCAGGCTCCAGAGCGAATGGACTGGAGGACAAGTGAGGCCGGAGGCTGCAGCAGCTTCTGACCTGGGCAGCAGAGCGCACGACCCAGGGCGCTGTGCAGAGGTGAGAGGGGGTGGTGGTGACAGAGCAGGGGCTACGGAGGAAGCGTAGAGCAGATGGGGTGTGTGTGGCTGGGGAGCTCTGGGGGAGTAGGCTGCAGGGAACACAAGGCAGTTAGAGATGTAATCTGGAGCCAGACCGAGGACATGCTGGGCTGCAGCATGCTGGGCACAGGGGACAGCAGCGGGAGGGGATAGGGGGCCCTGCCTGTGTAGGGTGAGAGGCGTCATGTGGGTGCCCCAGGCTCAGAAAAGACGAGCACTTAGGGGACCCAAGAGAACCCACAAGGCCGGAAGAGGAGGCCTTGATCCTTCCTGAGCCCACACACCCGAGGGCAGAGGAGAAGAACCAAAGGACTGGTCTACGATGACGCATCCACCACTGGCCCTAAACCCGAACCTGAACCCAGGGTGTGCGCCAAGTCAGGTTGCGGTTCTAGAGGAGACTGGGCTGCATGTTTTATGGGACATACAACGGACATTTTACGATTGGCCAGGGCTGGGCTTCGTACCTGGGCCAGTCTGGGGATCCACAGAGGGTGTCAGGAAGGGTCAGGGGTGGGGCTGAGTATCAAGTATCTGAGTCCTCGATGGAGGGAGGTGCCGGGGATTCTGACCCAGCCTCGCACTGCTGGTGAGGGAGAAACCCCATCCCAACCAGAAATACAGACCCGCTGCCAATAAAGCTGGGGTGAGACGAGCCAGGGAGAACTGCTAGGGCGCAGAGGGGTGTGGGTGCCTGGCGTTTGGCCAGTCAGTGATGGCCTTTTCACGAGGGGACCCGTGCTCAGGGCTACTCTGGTCTGAGCACACGGGCTTCCCAGGGCTCATCACTGAGAACGGCAGGGTTCCTGTGGGTCCTGCTGCGCTCCTGCATGCGAGCACAGCGCCTCCCAGCCTGGGCCAGACACTGCGGAGGGAGAGGAGGGACGCCGGGGTCCCTGGCTTTCTGCTGGGCACTGTGCCAGCTTCTCCGGTCCCCTCTGTGGGTGCCCACCTTCCCAGCTGCAGTCTTGGTCCTGAGCCTGGCACGGAGGCCACTTTGCTTCAGCTGGAGCTCTTGCTAAGGGACAGGGTCACTGTTTTTCAAGGGGCAAGCCCAGCTGGAATTGGAGCCCTTACTTGGAAATATTATTTTTTTCCTTACAGCATTATGAAAAAAGAACCAGAGTTTTCTTACACCATCTGACGAGTGCACAGGTGTTTTCTCTTCTTCCTCTTCCAAAGGCCAGTGAAAAAAAAACCTCAGAAATTATTGGGGAAGCAAACATAAAAGGCCTTGGAGGACACAGACAAGGGAGACCAGCTAGAAGCCTGGAAGATGGAGCAGCGGCGATTTCCCTTGGCCTCACGCGTCCTAGACTTAGAGTCAGAAACATCCAAGGGAATGTCAAAAAAAGTATTCCTCCAAAGCTTGGTGTCTCTAACCAAAGAGAAGGGTTGGTCTAGCTAGAACTTTCAGACACACAAAGCAGTTAAACAGAACAGAGGACCCTGAAACCGAAGCACACAAGTGTTCCCGACTGTCCTTTGACAGAGGTATATGAGAGCCATGAGGAGTCTTTCAGTAAACAGTTTGAAGTGATTTGACATCCACAGAGGGAAAAAGAAGAGCCTCAGTGTGTCTCACGCCTTGCATAAGAATTAAGCGAAAACCCATCCTGAGTAGGAAATATAAATACAAAACTCTTCAGAAACAAGACTAAATTTCTGGAGTTTATGCTTAGGTAAAGAAGTCCTAGCTTGGATGCTAACAGCAGAATTCCTAAGAGGGAAGAGTGATAGGGTGGACTTCAACAAAATCAAATCATTTCTGTGTGTGAAACATCTGATGAAAGAATTGGGAAGACAGCCCAGGCAGAGGAGAAAAGGTTAGTAAGCCATCTTTTCTCACAAAGGACTAGTATGTCAGATACATAAAGAACTCTTAAAACTCAGCAGCAAGATCTGGGGAGATAGCTCTGTGGTCTAAGCACCTTCCTGGCAAACCCCAAGGACCTGGACTGGATCCCCAGTACCACATGTTGAGTGGGCCCCATGAAACCGGGTGTAGTGGCATATACTTGTAATCCCAGCACTGGGAAGGCTGAGACAGGAGGATCACTATGAGTCTGAGCTGCATAGGGAGACCCTGTACCAAACATATAGAAGATTTTTTTTTGTCTTTTTGAGACAGGGTCTCGCTATGCAGTTGAAGCTGGCCTTGAGCTCACTTTTGTAGCCCAAGCTGGTCTCGAACTCGCACAGATCCTCCTGCCTCAGCCTCCCAAGTGCTGGGAATACAGGTGTGTGCCACCACACCCGGCGTAGAAGTTTTTTTTTTAAAAAGAGAGTTCAGACTCAATGACTCTGTTTACATAATATACTTCAAAAATGCATTGTATTAATTATTGTGGCTGCCCTATTCTCATGTTTTCAAACTGACTCATTGTTATTTCTTATTAAGAGTAATAAAAATTATATATATATATATATGAAAGAAACTTTAAAATTCAGTGTTGCCAGGGGCTGGGGAGATAGCTCAGTAGAATAAGTACTTGCCTGGCAAGCACAAGGTCCTGAGTTCAATCGCCGATATAAATAAATAAATAAATAAATAAATAAATAAATAAATAAATAAATGTTCAGTGTTGCCAAAATGTATAGTTGAAGCAAGCTTCCTCCTGATCCTGATAGCTAGCTCAGAAATGGTAAGAGGTTTCAGAGAGAAATGAAATTAAATATTAGATTATAAAACCTAGATTTTAGCTGTCTTCTGGCATGCTTTCTGAGGAGGAATTTAAGTTGTGTGATGCAAAACCTAAAAGTTTCACTCCCAAGGGCTGGTAGAGATGGCTCAGTGGACTAAGCGCCTACTGAGGCAAGCCCAGGGACCGGGGTTTGATTCCCTGCACCACAGGCTGTGCTGGCCCCGCCGTCGGGCACGCTGAGCTGGCCCCTGAGACACTGGCGAGCTGTCCCCCACCTGCAACCCCAGCGCTGGGGAGGCTGAGACAGGAGGATCACTATGCATCTCAGCTGCATAGTGAAACCCTGAACCAAATGTAAAATTTTCACTTCCACGTTTGCCTTCCTCTTTTTGGAAAGAGAGGAAGCGTGGTCAGTTTTAGCTTTTGATTTTACTCATTGCATCAAGACATTGAAATATCCAGGTTGAAGTCTTCCTTGCCAGTCACAGTGTCGCCCCTTGGTGTACTGCTCGGCGGGCACGACTGCGAGTCACGGCCAAAGTCTGCCACAGCAGCACTGTGCCAGGGATCCTCACCAACCCCAGCTGCTGCTCACCGTGATGCTTGGATGCTACATTTATAAGATTAAATAAACATTTGCTCCAGGTAGGGACTGGAAAGAAATCAGTCAACTAGAGCAATGTCTATTTGCCTCATATAAGTAAAGGCTTTCTATTTTCTACTAGAGACGTAGCTAAAGCTGTCAATTTGATTTTCAAGGGCTCATGAAAGGTGGGTGTTGTAGCAACGAAATGTTTCCCTCTTGCCTTTAATTTTTTTCCTCCCAAAGGGCGTTATTCTGGAGACCTTCCTAAGGCCACACGAATTAGCATGCTCTTAAACAAAGTCCTCTTAGCAAGAGTTTGGAACGGAAAAGTGCAGCGGCTCCTGGGGAACAGTGGGTGGGGAGAGACCCCAGGTGGCCGATCCCCCCAGGGAGAGAGACTCGTGTGCGAGTCCCGGGTTCCGTTGGTTCCGGCACACCCAGCCAGGAGCTTGACGATCGCATTCGTATTCAGCAGAGGAAGAAATGGCCAGCATTAAGGAGCAGACACTGTCTGGAATTACAAACCTAACAAACACAGCCTGGATCGTGAGCTGCATCTGTCCGAGAAATGCTTCCCTAATAGCGAAAGAACAGAAGCAGCGGCGCTGCCAGAGTCCTGCTGCGGGGGCTCAGAACTTCTTGGTTGGCCAAAATGCCACACACTGTTCCTTGGAATTTTAGTTTTCCTTTTACTGTATTTTAAGGGAGGGTCTACAGGGTGTTCAGGGTCTCACTACTAAATCAGACTCATAGTGATCCGCCCCTTTATAGCCTCCGAAGACCTGGGATTACAGTCGTGTGCCACCACGCCCAGTGTCAATTGTCATCTCAGTGCACCCTGGCGCAAGGCTGGCGTGGCAGGCCAGGGGATTGAACCCTGGTCCCTATGTCTGCTTGCAGGCACTTTAATTTGCTGAGCTATTTGCCCTGTGCTCCTTGAAGTTTCAGATCAGAGAAATTTCTTTTCTGATTCTATCCCGTTTTAATTATCATTCTTCTACTTTCTGTCTCAAAAATCCATTTATTCCAACATCTCTTTTATACTCCAAAACTGTTTGTTCATTTATTATTATTATTATTATTATTATTATTATTATTAATTTTTTCTTAATTTTTTTTCCACTAAAATGGCAGCTTCCGGTGAGTTGTACTGTTCTATCCATATCAGGGTCTAAAGTCTATAGTTCCAGCACAAAGAAACCATTCCCATGTTTGTTGAATGAATAAAGAAAGTACTCATCTCTTATTTATTGCTTTATACTCGCTGACAGATTGATTCTCAGCCCTGGAATTATATTCAGGTAGCCACGTGGTCCTCTAAGGAGCTTTAAGCTGTGATAAATGCTATCAGGCAATGAGGTGGTCTGTGACGGATGTATAGTTGAGTCTCAACTCTGCTACAAGAAAAATTACTCCGCAAGTATCATAGTGAGGAAGCCTACATGAGGCTGTGCCAGCAGGTATGACGGGAAGGGGCAGAGTTCCGGCGAGGTGGGAGGTAGATACTCCAGGTCAAGATACTGAATACCACTAGCCTCCATCTGTGAATACTACATAAAGCTTCTTGCTTTTCAAAAATGTCTGAAACAAGGCAGTGGACTGAAATATCACTGGAAAACATTACCCATTTCAAATAGTCAATAAATTAAATAAAGTATGTGTTGCCTACATCTGTTCTACTGGATGGTTAGGTGCCAACCTCTGGTCTAAGTGTTTCACTGAGTGCTTGCTGGACGTACTGTCCCCTGGAAGCTGTTCCCTCCTTTGTAGAAGAGACAATGCAGAGCTCTGTAGATAATTAAGTTTCAGAAACACTTGGTGAAACCAAGCGAAACCAGCAGGCATGCTGCAGGACTTCTCAGAGCCTTTACTAGGCTGGCGTCTCTTGAGAGACTTTGGGTGAGAGGGCAGAGCCTTAGTTTTCATTCCGTACATCGGTTTCAGAAGTTCTAGCTGCAGAAAATGTAGAAGACATAAGAAAGCTTCAGAGGGCTTCCTCTTTTCAAGCCTGCAGGCGCTGTGGCCACGTGTGTGGGTCCTGATGACCAGCTCCAGCCCCGCCACTTTCTAACCGCAGGTTCTTCCCCAACTCACCATTCTGTGTCTTCAGAAGTGCTCAGAAATCAGCGGTCATGACAATGTAGGAAGGCGAGAATTAGGCGCGCTAGCCGCAGGAAGGAAGATCACTCTAGATTTCCTTGTCAAATTCAGCGATGACCTACATCGTGCTAAACTGAATGATTAGTGCCACACAGTGCACACGCTGCCGTGGACCCCAGAGAAAGTGTGACGGCATCGCTGCCTCCCCGGGCCGGGCCTGCAGTGTGCGCCACTGTGCTCAGCTTGGTACAGTTGTTGTACATGGTTTCCTCTCATTTTTGATTAGGCTGATTTTATGTAGCTATATGGCTTTATAAGGTCTTAAAAATAAATGAATCTGATGCTGGAAAAATAAACGCAAGGAACAGAATAAAGGAGGGAATTGGGGTCAGGGGATAGCTTGGTCGTCTAAGTGCCTGCCAGGCAAGCACAAAGATCTGGGTTCGATACCCAGTACTACACACCGTACAGGCCCTGAAATCCCAGGCATGCCTTGCTGGCCAATGAAACTAGGTGAGGATGTGGTGCATGCGTGTAACTCCAGTCCTCTGAGGCTCAGGCTAGAGGATCGCTCTAAGTGTGAGGCCAACCTGGGCTACATAGTAAACTCAAGGCCAGTCTGAACTACATGGTGAGGCCCTGTCTCGAAGCAAACCAACCAACCCATAAAAACTCCAAAGATGATGATAGACAAAAAATGCTTACTGTGCAGACTGGAAATTATAAATTATTACTTTTTATTTTTTGGACGCTAGCACATGGCTACGAAACAACAGAATCTGGACACCCAGATGCAGGCTACTCAGCTTTCAACACTTGCACGGGGCCTCTGCTGCCTTGGGTGCTTCAGGTCAACTACTTCCTACTGCTCAACTCATCCCCTGGATCCTGTTGCATCTGCTGATCTTGTTTCCTCCTAATTTGCATAATTTAAGGTGGATTCTCCTTTTCTACTGGAAAAGTCTTTGGACAAAATTTGCCCTTTATATGTAGCCAGTGGCACAACCCCTGCCTGGTAAGCACAAGATCCTGCGTTTGATTCCTGGTACAGAAAAAAAAAGAAAAAAGCCATTCTCATTGTCAATGAAAATGGCATACTTTGTGGTCATAAGGAGAAAAGAAAACAAAGTAAAAAGCCCATAATGCTCTTGCCCTTCTAACAGTAGACATAAGTAATTTTTTTAAAGTTAAGTTAGGATTAAGTTGTTCCTGATTTTGCAATGCAAACTGTTGAATTTCACTTCCTCAAATATTATTCAGCTTTGTGTAGGTTGAGCCCTTATTGCAGAAGTTTCAAAGAAAACTACTGGCACAGAGCATGTAAAAGTATGGGGCTTTGGGCCCGGAGAGTTCTTGACTTGCTGGACTTGCTGTGTGGCTTTGAGAGAGTGGCCTCATTTCTTGGAATCTCTGCTTTTTTATCTGTATGATGGTGAAACTCTGTAGGATTTTTCTTGGAAGCTTTTCATGGTTCTGCGAGACAATTCTGACACAGTGACTTTGCCACAGAACTGGACCGAGCATACAGCAGGCAGACAAGTATGCAAGTATGGCGGGGATTCTGTCAGAAGCCACCCAGGCGTGAGGAGAGTTGGTGCCTGGGAGGACGGTCAGTCACTTCATGGACAGCCTACCAGCTGAAGTGCGGTGCTCGCTTTGTTTTGTTTTTTGCAGTGCTGAGGAGGGAGCCCGGAAGTGCCCCAGCACCGAGCTACCTTCCTACCTTTCTACTTTTAAATGTTTTATTTATTGATATATTTATTGCAGTACTGGATATTGAACTCAGGACCTTGCACCTGCCAGGCAAGCGCTTATTCTACTGAGCTGTCTCCCTGGCCCTACCTTTTTTTTTTCTATTTCTGAGACAGTGTTGCTACATTTTCTAGGATGGCCTTCAACTCGCAGTCTTCTGCCACCCTGGTGGCTGGAATTACAGGCCTGTACCACAACACTTGGCTAAAGTTTTGGATAAACAGAAAGAGATCGAGGCAGAGAAAATCCATTGATCGGCTGGCATCTGCACAGGCCGCACGGTGGCCAGTGTGACTGGAGAAATTTACAGGCTTAGTGGAAAATGCAGCTCTAAGAAGAGGCACAGGAAGACACCAGCAACCCTGAGGGTCAGACTAGGGAATCAGGTCTGGGAGAGCGGAAATGGAAATTTCAGAATAATGTTACGACCTCTCCACCCTGTCTCCTAAGTCACACTTGCATCTCCTAGTAGATGTGATGGTGCCATTCCTGTGCCAGCCATGGCTAGGAACTACAGTGCTCAAAGTAACCAGACTAAAGCTGGAATAGTAGGGGAAATAGCTCAGTGGCACAAGCGCCTGCCTGGCAAGCGCAAGGTCCCACGTTTGACCCCTGGTGCCGCAAAAGCAAAACCAGAAAACAAATAAACTTTAAGATTGGAGTAATGGGCGGGGACCAAATCCGAGAGACTCAATACTGCTAGCACTCCTGTTGTTCAAAGAGTAGTTTCTGTGTGCTAAATATTTTATATGATTGAAGTAATACAATTTTCACAAGTGTGAATGGTATGAACGTTGCTAATGCTATAACTATGCTTACGCTGCTGTATCAGTCACTTTCTCAGCCTGGGGATGGAATCCCTGATGTCTGTGATTAGAAGCAGGTGAAGTTTCCCTTGGGTCATGGGTTCAGCAGATTCAACCCGTGCTCAGCTGACTCCAGGTTCACAGAATAGCAGTGCCCAGGCCCCTGCCCCAGGGACTGGCCTTGCTTGCTAGGCCTTGCCTCCCGACAGTGCGCTTGGCGACCGAACTAACCTGTGTATGGACGCACCCTTGAGCAAAGTGTCCCTACAACCCAGTCCCCCTCCAAACATGTGGGACTTCCAGGGCACATTTTAGATTTAGACGATCATATTGCCAGTGAGGAAGATGGGCCTCAGAGAGGTTAAGAAGTATGCCCAAAGCTATGCAGCCTGTTGGTGCCAAGAGGCCACATGCAAACCTAGCCTTCTTGACTGTAGGTCTGAGGTTCTAAGTCACTACTTCATGCCATGTAGAAAAGCACTCTTGAGACCATGGCTGGCTGACTGCAGTTCGACTGCTATACAGCAGGGGTGGGACCCAGCTTTGCCGATCCCTGAGCGGTGGAAGCCTGGGGCTAAGCCAGAGAAGTGGTTGCTGGGTGATGCCTGTAGAGTTTTGGGTATGAGGATGCTGAGGCAGTCAGTGAGTAGGCACGTGGAGGCAGCTGAGGTAAGGCCAGGGCAGAGGGGTGGGAATGCCTCTGGGACTCTTCAGCAGAGAGCTAGACTCCAACCCCGGGGGCCATGGAGCAGGGAGGTAGGTGGTCCAGGAAGGACATGCAGTCAGGGAAGATGTCTGAGAAGGAAGCCGCTTGAGCTCCAGCGCTGGGATGGTAGGAGCCATCGGGGAAATCAGGGGAGAGTGGCCATGCGGCCAGGGTGCCCAGATATGGAAGGATGGCACTTCAGGTAGGCAAGTGGGGCCCACTGCTGCAGAGGCCACAGAGGCTAGGTCCTTTAGGTGCTGTGGTGAGATGCAGGGGATTTGGCAGCCGCTAGGAGGGGAAGAGGGAGGGGCACCCTCCCGGCGGCTTTGAGCAAAGTCTGGAGTGAGTGCCTTCTGGGGAGAGAAGAGAGGAGGAAGCTAATTCCCACAAGATGATGTTTAAGATGAATAATGTGGCCTGAGTGAATCTGAGGGCCAAAGTGCCTAGCGCAGCATGCTTAAATAGGAGGTCCCTTGCCAGATGGTGTTCTCTTCACATCCGTGTGGGAACCTGAGTCGCTGTCCATGCCCTGTGCAAGGTGAGGGAAATGAAGGATTCTAGTAAATTTTGAAGAGAAAAGAAGCGTTTTATTAATGAACATCATCATGCATTATGCACGCCCCGCCTCCAGCGGGATTGGGGGGGAGTGCGCAGATAACACTTAGTGCGCTTTTTCCTTCTCTCTTTTTAATCCAATAGAGATAAGATTTCCACAGTATAATCGCTTGGGCCAGTGTGTACGGAGCGTCATTGAGATGTGCATTTTAGAGTCTTGTTCAGATGGGGAGCGAGAGTCCCCGCCAGCATGTTGGTTTGTGGGAGTCGCAGCTCAGTGAAACCTTTCAGGCTTATAATTTATCTTTTCTTTGGCCCGTGTAGTAAATGCTTCATTTGTTGGTGAATTCTTGCCTTGTTTTAATTATGCTATGCTCTGAATGTAGTTTTATGAGGCACACAAATAAGATTGTCATTCTGAAAACACAGAAGATTTGTGTGTCTCTCCCCAGAATGAAATGGTGGCATCTTTCTCCTCATTCACGGCTCTGTGGTTTTGTAGTTGGAATTCCAGTCCAAGGAGTGAGGGGCGGGCAGTGAGGAGGAGTGGGGAGGAGAGGGCAGACAGCTGAGCGGCTTGGCCCAGGGCATAATTTACCCTAAGAATTCTGAATCGATACATTGACACCCATCTATGCATAATGTGTCCCTCCCACCAAGAAAGCCATTGACTGAGAAGTTTTATTCATGCCACTTTCTGAGGACGGCATTGTCTCCCGACACGCACAGAACAATTGGTTTTATCCCCAAATATAGAACGGTGCAGCCAGGGTTCTGATGAGAAAGCTTAAAAAAAATCAGAGGCTACTTTTTATATTAAAAACCCTGGCAAATGCATGCATGCATATAGCTACAAAGGTGTGGCTTGGGAAGAAGTGGCAATTTCATAACTATTTAGTGTCTTTTAGGTCCATAGGAGAGGGTGGGAGGTCAGTATTCCACCTTCCAGTGGTACCACCAACTATAAATGGAAATTTGCAGCATAGCAAAATCAGATGCAGATTTCATTAATATTAGTCTGTGAGGGATCTGGCCCATATATGCAGAAAGGAAAAATTTTGGGGTACTCTGACAGACATAGCTCATAGCTTCAAAATATCACTCCCAGTGGGCTGGGGAGATAGCTCAGTGGCATAAGCACCTGCTTGGCAAGCACCAGGTGCCAAGTTTGATTCCCAGTACTGCAAGAAAAAAAAAAAATCGCCCCTGGCTCGAAGGTGTTAGATACCTGTTCTGTTTCTCACGTAATGGCCACCTTCTGACACACCCCGAGCCTTGCAGTGCTTGTTTCACCCAAACTGAACTGCTCACCCTGAGCGACCTCCCTCCCCTCCCCCCCTGCCCCAGTAAAGGAAGCTGAGCTAATAGACCATAACTCTTAAGCGTTTCCCTCCCTTTGCTTAGACTAGAAATGTACGGAGGGTGCTGGGGGCTTTGGGGTTAAGCGAGGTCCAGGATGGGCTGTCACGTGCTGAACAGGTTTGCTTGATTAGGAGGGGATCTGGGTGAATCGCCGGGCAACAGTGTGAAGATCTGTGAGGCTCATCCCACTGCCCTCTTCCTGTGAAGAACCCCGTCCTTCCCAGACCCTGGGAATGGGTTAGCTTTGGACGGCCAGGCCAAAGAAGGGCTGACTAAAAAATCACTAACTCCAAATAGCTTTAGGAGCCCATGGCCAATAGTTAAGACTCAACAGTCTGTCTATGTAGGGAAACATGGTAATGTGTCCTCACCTAGGCAGGAGGACTCGATTTTCTCCAGACAAGACTCAGGCTCCTGGTTTTGCCGTGTAATGGGATGTGACTGGCAGGGCAACCTGCCCGGAGGCTTGCCCAATACTCTGCCTCCTGAGCTATCACGGGGCACCCTGCACTGCGGCGCCAGCCATGTGCATTCACCACCCTGCACTGGACACCCCACTCCATGTGGGCAGAGGCTCTGTGTCCTGTCCACCACATGGCGCCATCTGTCACCTGTATCTGTGCCAGGAAGAACTGATGCCTGGATGCATTTGAAGACCCTACTTTTGAATTCTACAAATACTCTTTCATGGGCTCCTTGAAGTAGTACCATTTGGGGTGCAGTATTTGTGGGGATTGGAGGGGGAGCTTTTAAACTTTCTGAAAGAAATTTGGAAAATAAACGCTTGGAGATAAACTTGATACAAACAGCAAGAGTGGTGACGGTGACAACTTCAACACACATGACTGTCCTGGCTCCCTTGCAACTGCCCCAAGTTTTCAGCTGGTGCCTGACTGTCATCGTGTAATTCTTGATGCCACCTTGGGTGCATTAAAGTCACAGGTTAATGTGGCAGTCATTTTCATTAGGTAAAATGACATATATTCGGCGCTAAGAACAGAACCTGGCCTACGCTAAGCCCTCAGTAAGTGACAGCGAGTGTCACTGTCAGCGTCTAGGCAGTGCGTGGCTGCACTCTTCAGACAAACATGTCATCAACAGCGATAGGCGACCAGACTGTACAAACCTCAGCCCAGCACCATTTCCCCTCCTTTTGAATTAACTAGTGGCGTTCAACTTTATTCCTAAATTTTCAAAAACATTGTCATTTCAAAGTCTGATAACAAAACAAGTGCCTTCAAATGTTGTGCCTCGGTTTTCATCTCTTTTTATAGTCAAGCACGCTGATAAAGGTCTCCTACGGGTTTTTTTTTTTTTTCTAATATCATAAAAGCATACTTTCCTCTTTGCTCAAGAAAGAAAACAACCAATTCAAGATGCCTCTTTGAAAGAAAAGCTAGGTTTTGGGTAAGGACTGTTCTAGCTTGTTGCAAGATAATTAGTAGTGAAAGTAGCGAGCCTAGATCGAAAAGCGTGCATGTTTGGTACCAAAGAGGAAGATCATCCAGGCTGTAACAAGCAAGGAAGAAACATGTCTCCACTGTAACTCCAGACACATGGTTTGTTAAACAATCTGCTGAGATGGGTCTGGGGTCTTAAGTCTCCTAGGAGTGTTTCATTTCCCCACTAATACCTTTTGGCTCAACCTCCGCTGATCAGAAACGTAATCTGACTCAGCCTCTGACAAATGGAAGGCTGCATCTGTCTGCCTGTAGCTCACCTCCAATGTCCTGTGACATCAAACACGTGCCCCGGATGTGACCACCCAGCCCGCAGGCACACTGGGGAGACGCTAGCTGGCTGTGACTTGTTCCAGGGGTGTTAAGGGCTAGATACCTCATCAGAACCCTGGGTGACCCCAGGCTCCACTCACGTGGTGATCTTGCCCCACCTGGGCCCCGAATGGATGGAACAGAGAGCTGCTCTGCTCACTTACCTGCCCTGTGGGGACACCGCGGGCCACCCCCGGAAGCCTGGGGACCTCCTCGGCCTGGTCCTGATGCTGGGCCTCTTTGGCTTCCTGCTGCTCTTCAGCGGGTGTTTTTGCCCGTCCCTTGTCCAGTTTGAAGAATTTGTCAAAAAAGCTGGAGTCCTTGGGTTTGGAAGGGACCCCACTCTGGGACTCTAGTGGCACAGGCACCTGTTTGCTGGTGGCTGGGAGGGCCTGGTCCCCTGCCTGGCTCAGCGCAGGGGTTTTATCTGCAGCCGGGCTGGGTGCAGCTGCTGCACAAGGGGCAGGGCTGTCACTCGGGTCTTTGTTCTCTGGAGCTGACTGGGAGCTGACATCAAGCTCCGCTGCCCTGGTGCATGAATCCAAGCCTTGGTCTCCAGTACGTCCTGGTACAGGCCGAGAGAGTGTCAAGAAAAAACGGGATTTGACAGCTGGTGCCTTGGGTTTGGCCTCTTTCCCAAGATTCTTTCCGCTGGCATCAGCCACAGTACTGATCTCCATTGTCTCGGGGAAAGAAGTGGCCGCATTATTATCCTTCTGGGTGCTTATTCCCAGATCCACTGTAAACACAAACATAAACAGAGGTTATTCAAGAACTCCAGGAAACTCCAGGAGGCGGAATGGACTGGGAACATCTGATACACACAGGCCGGGCTGCAAGCCGGGATGGGCTATTTACAGGCAGAAGGCAGCCGGGGAGACGTTTTTGGTACCCAGTCTTTCCGGGAGAAGAGCAGGAAGAGAGGTTGGTGAGGACGAAGAGCCAAGTGGCCACCAGGGCCCGAACAGAGACACACAGGCTTAGTTTTTGCTAGGACCTGTGGGGAGCACACTGTCACCACTCCATGGGGAGACAGCACAGCAGCTGGGAGGGGGCCTCAGGAGCAGGAGCCAGGTCACCCCTGGTACCACTCTCTGGGGCCAGGTCATTCTTTATGGTGGGAATCTGTCCTGGGAGGTGAGGGCCAGCACTCCCTGTTGTGACAGGGAAGTCACTCTGTGGGCATTCTTGGATCCTACCTGGGGGGACAAAGGTCACTTGTGATTGAAAACTGTTGCCTTAGACTATTGCCTGGACTCCCAGTTGTTTTAATTTTTCTCTGCTTCAACTTTCTGGAATAAATAATTTGGAAGTCCATAGAACAGTGAGGGCCTGGAGTTCAGGGCGCGCTCAATAAACATCACGAATGGTCGCTAGGGACCTTATTCATGAGTGAAAAAAAAATCAGACCCGGAGAGGTTAGTCCACCTTCTCAGTCGATGCCCGGTGAGCCCCAGGTAAGCCGCTGAGGCCGGTTTAGGCAGAGGCAGTTCCTAACTTCTTGCTCTACTGTAGGAGAGTTACATGCACTGAAGATTGTGAAAAGCAATACTCAGAAATGTTGTCCTTTGAGGTGCAGAGGAGCAGATGTTGATCTAAGAAAGTGAACCGGCGCCCAGCTAGGGAGGAGGAGGCAGCGGCCTAGAGCGGGGAACTCCGCTTCCCCGGGGGCTGGCTCGCTCTGATTCGGCTCCTTCAGCTTTAACTTCTACCTTTACTTAATTGAGCGGTCCCCTTCTCTACGTCATAAATATATCAGTGCAATATTTAGGGGGAAGATACCTAGACTTTTGGAAGCACAAATAAAGATCAAGATCCTCTAGTAATAAGCAGTATGATCTTGGGAAAGTCCCTTAAATTCCTCATTTCCTCATTTGTGAAGTGGAACTATTTGTAGCTCCCTCGCAGGGCCGTTCCCATGCCGAAGGGGAAAACCTTTCCCTCCTAATGCGCACAGCGCCTTTTCCTCTGCCTTCTCCAGCAAGCGCTTGAGGACTGGCGGCTCTTGTGCGGGTTTTTTTTTTTTTTTTTTTTTTTTTTTGTTGTTGTTGTTGTTTTTTAAAGATTTTTCTCCCTGCCTCTGCCGCAGGGACCTTACGCTTGAGGTACCTCCGCCAGACGCTGCTTAACGCCCCCTGGTGGGAAGGAAAAAGAGAAAGGAGGAATCGAAACTTCCTCCTTCCGTTTATATTGCATGTTAATGTGTGGTGTAGAATGTGCACCTGTTTCGTCCAACTCTAGCCTCTCCCAAGCCTGGAGTCAAGAACAAAGAGGCGGGGCTGGGGAGGCAGCCCAGGAGAATCAGTGCCAATTCCTCCTCTCTTTTGCAGGCAAAATTAAAGGCACTGTATTCCAGGGATCCACGTGGGCAGGGCTATAGCAGCACGGTCCTAAGAGCTTCCTGTCCATCGAGGCTGAATGGCTGAGGGAAGCACGGCTGGATCCCTGGCACCACCTGCTGTGCCAGCCCCATCCCCAGGGTGGGCTGACAGGCCATACAGAACAACCACTACCACAGCCACAGCCACAACAACAACCACAAGAGCATCCAAGCAAATGACATACTTCGGCAGCAGTCTAACAAAGCAACTAAAAGATCTGTATGGTGAATAAAAGAGACCAAAGAGGATTTCAGAAAATAGCGAGAGATATACCTTGCTCATGGATAGGAAGAGCCATCGTGGTGAAATATGGCCATGCTCCCAAAATTGTTATACAGGTTGTGAGTGAAATCTCAATTAAAATACCCTTAGCACGTCTCACAGAGCTAGGGGGCCTGTTTTTGCCGTGGAAGGGGACACAGGGAGTTCCAGGCTCAGTTCCTCGTCGTGATGCACTGTGGTTCCCTAAAGAAATGCAACCCCAGCACTCGAGCACTGCCTGGTGGGGATGCTTTTGACAAAGAGGCAAACATTGGTTCTCGAGAGAAAGGAGAGGAAAACGCCCTCTGGTATGTAGAGCACAGACACCCATGGTAGGGTATCTGAGCTGTGTGTCGCCTCTCTGAGCCCTGGGACCAACCCTGTGTGTCCCATTGCGGGCACTGGCTGCCCGCAGGCCACCTCCTCTAGCCGGGCCCCACCTCGGATCTGCTGAGGGATCCTGGGGGTCTCGCTACCTACACGCACCTGCTTAACGCCCGTTTTGTGGCTGAAGAACAGAACGCTCATGAGATGATAGCAGCCACACCTCCGCTGCCCCAGGACAGGGCTGTATGCTACTCCCTTGCCCCCTCCCTCCTGAGGGAGAATGTGCAAGACTTGTAAATCAGAAGCGAACTAGAAAAGAGCTCTTCCCCAAGGTGGCGAGAAGCCTTTCGAGTGTTTCTTCCTCCGATCTGAGCCTTCGGTCTTTTCTCCTTCATCAGCTGTCTGGTGGAAGAGATAAGCCGCGCGGGGCCTCGCCCCCTGCCTGCCCGGTGGGAGGGGGCTGATGGATCTGCAGGGTTGCGGCACCTGCCTGGCGCCTTGCTCAGTGGAAGGAGGCCACTGTCACTTCCTCCAGTGACTGCTTGAGTCTGGCCTGGAGCGGGTGACTAGGTTGCATTTTCTTTGCTTTCCAATCCCTGGACCACCGGAGTTCGCCAATGTCTGCACGTAGACAGAATGCACGGGGCTCCCTGCCCTCCGCAGCAGGGGGGCGACAAGCTCCCCCATGGCCCATGTCCAGCAAATGCAATAGCTTCACATAGCGCAGGAGCCATGTGTCACCCCACGTCGGCACAACCAGGAAGCGGCCCGGCGGGGGCTCTACCCCAGGTCTGCCTGTCTGCCCGACTCCCCGAGCTGACCATTGCTGCTTTTTACTCTATTGCTTTTAGCTCCTCAGCCACAAGCCCTTGGTTTCTCACAGTTGTCCACACACTCAGGAAAGACCAACAGGGGGTGGTGAGGGGGTTCCACTGTATCCCAGGAAGGCGCTGGAGCCCTAGTTCCTGCAAACGTGCCCGTGTTGGGACATGGGGCCTTTTAAACATTCATTATGTATGTAACATAATGAGCACACGTTCGCAGTACATGCAGCTTACATTCTGCACCTTCTGCAGGTGATCAGGTTATGGTGAGAGCGCACGGGCACCTTAGCCCTGCGTGACTGTCTCCTGCACCAAGGGGAATTTGGGCCCTGAGACAGACACAGAGGGAAGACACAGGCGGGAGACACCTGCAAGGCAGGAGGGTGCTGGGGGAGCAGCCTAACCCCATGCACGCCTCCTCACTGGACCGCTGGCCTCCACACTGTGAGACAACACCTTCCTGATGCGTGAGCTGCCCCAGTTCCTGAGGTGTCTGGTACAGTGGATCTTGGAATCAAAGGTGACCAGGTGGGCAGGGGGAGCCCGTGGCTCCTCCTTGCTCTGTTCTGTGGCTGTAAATGGAGCCAAAGAGCCCGAACCCTGGGGAGCAGTCACCTGGAGCCTCACTGACCTTCATTGTAGTGCTGTGTGGTGTGAGTGGACACGGTCACCGGCGTCCCGTTCTGAACACACTCATGGTCTGGTGTCACCTGCAACACAGCAGGGGCCAGGGTTGAGGGACAGTGAGAGCCCTCAAGGGAGAAGCTACGAGGCCACCTCACAACCATTTGAACTGAAAGACCATGCCTGGGGGACCCTGGAGCCCTTCAGCAGGGCCTTGGTTCCCGCTGCTCCCCACACACCTCTGGCTACCCTGGCTTTCTTATTTTCTGGCTCCCGGAGGCGCAGTGTAACTGATGTAGCTGGGCTTGGAGTCATTTGGGGAGCCGGAGAAATGCTCTGTGCCTACCCCACAACTAGAGACTGTGCTACAGCTGCTTTTGAACAGGACTGCCAGTTTCCAAGCATCCAGACAATGCTAACATGTACTTGGAGTTGAGCATCCACATTTCTAAGCCATTTTATTTTCAAACGCAACCTCCTGTTTGGTACAGGAATTCCCTCTGCGGGATGATCAGTACTGCCTCACAGCTCTCTGGCCTGTAGGGATGTCCACACGTAGCCATGCTCCAAGTCTTAAGCTGAAGTGAATAAAGAGTGCTTCTGGTACAAACTCAGGCTTTCTTCCTTTCAGGAGCAGGCATCCCAGAAAGAAGTGCTGGGGTCTGGGGCCTCGGTCCTCGAGAGCAGGCTGCTCGGGCGACCCCTGCCCAGCTGTCCCTGACCTTGTCTGCTGCCCTTGTGGATGTCCTCAGCCTGCCTCGGGCCCAGGAAGTCTCAGCATGATTGGCCTACATGGCCACCCAGTGCATTTGAAGGTTTGAAAATTTGCTAAAGTGCAGCTGGGATCTCAGCCTGCTGATCTAAATGTGGGGTTCTCACCCCCAGCAGTGGACAATCGGGCAAGACCCCCCTCTTGGGCATGGGGCGGGGCCTGTGCACTGTGGGACCCCACAGCCTAGAAGCCAGAAGTTGGGACTATAAGTGTCTCCAGCCATGGCCAGGTGTCTGCCTGTAGGGGGAGCAGCTGAGCAGTGGGGGGAGCAGCATCTGAGGGCTGGGACCCTCTGAGAACAGGCGCCCCGCTGGCTTCCTAGGCCTCCCCCGCCCGTGGAGGGTCTTAGCCACTGGCTCCCGAGGAATCCTGGCTCTGCACCTGCTGCTTGGCTCCTAAGTGGCACTCAGGACCTGCCCCTTTAATCCGTGTCATTCATAGTGGCAGATCCTGGCAGGCCTCTCGCTGCTCCTCCTGGCCCACCGTGTGCGGCGATGCCCCAGGACGCCCGCCGCGCTACCTTGTAAGTGCCTGCTTCCCGTTCCTGCTCCTCATCTTCAGCTCTCCGTGGGACACTCAGCTGGTTTCCCATTGTCCCTGCAACGAGAAAGACGAGTGAGGGAGAAAGAAATCAAAACGAAATAGGAACCGGAAGTCTTTTATTACATCATATTTATCTTTCTTGGGCTGGGGAGATAGTTCAGTAAGTAGAGTAAGTGTTTGCCTAGCAAGCGCAAGGTCCTGAGTTCAAACCCTGGTACTTAAAAAAAAAATTATTCATCTCTCTGGATATAGCCCATAATAAAAATATTTTAGAAGGTTCTTAGTTGAAAATCATGTCAGGAAGGGGTGTAAGACAGATAACCCAAGCCGGCTGTGGTGGAGCATACCTGTAATCCCAGCACTCAGGAGGCTGAGGCAGGAGGATCAGTGCGAATTCGAGACCAGCCTGGGCTACAAAAGTGAGCTCAAGGCCAGCCTGAACTGCATAGTCAGACCCTGTCTCAAAAAGCCAAAAAAAAAAAAAAAAAAAAGACAGATAACCCAAACGCTGACAAGACTGCAGCCCTGGCATTTAGTCAGCAGCTGTGTAAAATGACCCAGCTCCAAGTCTTGCACCCACATGTGAAGCTAAGGCGCAGAGGCCTGGCCCTTATATGCAACAATTGAAGTCAAATGTAGCCCTGCATTTCAATTGCATTCCATTGCTGAGTAGGGCATTTATTGTCCTGAGAAGTATATTACAAATAACAAAGTTTTCTCCTCTTTTATCTGGATTCACAGCTATCGTATTTAAGACCCAAGCTTGAAAGTAATTGAAATAACAATTATACTTTTTTTTTTTTTTTTTTTTTTTTTTAAAGCTTCCTCTGATCCCCAAAGGAAATTCATTTCAAATCCTCACGGTTCTGGTTCTTATGCCCCTCACAGCTGTCTTTGGGAGAGCCCACTGGCATGTCCACACTTCGAGGAATGACGACATTGATTGATGCTTAATTAGCATAGGGTTGGAACAGCTCCGGACTTGTCGTGTGACATAGGGCTCTGCGCTCGGAGCACACATTAATTCATAGTGTTCTGCTACAGGTAGGGGGCAGCACTGAGTAGGGTGGTTCCAGGATGGCTATGGGAGTGTCCACTGCCCCGGAATTGCAGGGATGGATAGAATGTATATGGCTCTTTTCTCAGAATATTGTGAGCCCATCTTGTGTTCCGAGCAACTACTATGAAGACAACAATATGCATTGTATTAATTATTGTGGCTGTCCTACTGACCTGTTTTGAACTGTCTCATGTTATTTCTTTCTCATTAATATTAATAAAATTAAAAAAAAGAACATTGTGAGCGCCATCAGGCTGAAAGGTGTGTTTGCACTTGCTAACTCTGCATGCCCTGTTTTGTCTGCAGTGGGTTAGGAATGCCGGGGTTCTGTTTGAGTTGGAGGGAAGGAGCAGTCAGGGCCCTCACTAACCTCCCAACAGCCTTGTGACAGCGATGACCGCGGACACAGGCGGCACGTGTGCGATTCCCAGCTCCTGGCCTGCCTCGGTCGCCTGCTCAGTCCGATCCACGGAGCGGCGCATTCTCAGCTGCTCTCTGGCCCCAAGAGACGGCTGAGGCTCAGGATTATGCGCGACCTTCCGCAGCTCGCCTAGTTAGAGACTCAGCGCTGTGCGCCTTCCCCTGGGTGTCTAGTGTCGGCTCCCCTGAGGCTGGAGCTCAGCTTCCAGAGGTCCCCTGAGGTGCCTGTCTGCGGCAAGGCCCACTCAGGACTCCCTCTGCGCTTGTCTAACTGCAGAACTGGGCCCTTTGCCTACTGCGTTTAGGTTGGTGCCTAAGGTTCCTTCCCGCATATGCAGTTGGTTCTGACACGACAGAGTCTTTCTATGCTGCTCAACCTGGCCTTGAACTCACTTTGTAGTTTTGAGGCTGGCCTTGAATTTGCAGGGATCCTCCTGCCTCAGCGTTCTAGGCGCTCAGATTACAGGTGTGCGCCGCTGCCTTCTCTGAACGCCCCCCACCAGCTGGCATGAGTGCCTCCATGGGCTTCGGAATAAAAGCCATGCCTGTGGGTGTCTGGGCGAAAGCAGCTGATGGGCCTGTGAAGGTTCCCGCAGCATTGTGCCCTGGGTATAGACTTCAATTCCCCTATAATAGATACTGTGAGTAACCACTAATTAGAGAGGCAAAGGAAGGCCACCTGTGCCACCACCTGCACTCTCAGGGAATTTGGCACGAAACCGAATCTGGGAACTTGATGCATTTTCTAACTGCATGCATGACAAAGCTGAGCACTGGTAACACCTATGAGGTGCTTGCTGTCGGGCAAGGGCTTCTACCTCGAAGACGCATGCCAGGCATCCTGACAGGAGGCTGGCACTTCCTGCCACGGTGTGGGCACCCCGCATGTATGGTGATGCCTTCCAGACCAAAGGCAGTGAGCAAGATGACTTGGCCCAGTGCAGCCCACTCTTGGTTCTGGGGTTTCTAGTGGAGCACATTTACAAGTGGTCCAAAAGAAATCAGAAGAAAAACATAAAATATGATATACGTCAATTATGAGTTAGGGGGCTGGGGAAATAGCTCCATAGAATAAGTGCTTGCCTGGCTAGTGCAAAGGCCTGAGTTCAATCCCTGGTCCAGCAAACAAAACAAAACAGAACAACAATAACAACAACAAAACAATTATATGAGTCAAATTTCAGCATTCATAAATCAAGTTGTGCTGGAAAACAGGTGTGTTTACCTGTGATCTATATTTCTGTCATCTGTCTGTCTGTCTGTGTGGTACTAGGGTTGAACCCAGGGAACCCTGAGCTATATGCTCAACATTTTAAGCTTACTTATTATTTTATTTTATTTTTTATTTTTTTTTTATTTTTGGTGGGACTGGGGTTTGAACTCATGACCTTGCACTTGCCAGGCAGGCACTCGTGCCACTGAGCTATCTCCCTAGTCCCCAAGCTTACTTATTATTATCTTTTTTCTCTTTCTTTGGGTACCAGGAATCAAAGTCATGCTTGCCAGGTAGGCACCTTGCCACTGAGCTAAATCTCAGGTCTCTCACGATTGTTGTTTTTCAGAATGTTGAGACAGAGCCTTGTTAAGTTGCCCAGGCTGGCTTTGAACTTGTAGTCCTCTGGCCTCTGCATCTGCCTAGCTGGGACAAAAGGCATGTGCCGCCATACCTGCCACGAATACCCATTTGCTAATGTGTGTGTGTGTGTGTGGTGGTACTAGGGATTGAACTCAGGACCTTGCACTTGCCAGACAAGCACTTCTTCCACAGAGCTATCTCCCTGGCCCCCTGGTAATGTGTTTCATTGCCTATGGATGCTGTCTTGCTGTCAGGACAGAGTGAAGCTCGGTGGCAGTGCACAAGGCTTGTTTTCTATCTGAGACTCTCTACGTGAGAAGATCATTCAGCCTGCTCAGGATAACCCTGGGTAACACCATACACCCATTAAGAGACTGCCGCGGCTAATAAGGCTGACCAGGATTTGAACCTACTGTGTACAAGGATAATGACAGCAATTTTAATAAGCACAGTTATAAAATAATAATAGTAACATTGGCTGCATACGTATTATGTGACCTGTAGTGTGACAATTTCTGTCTTGTAACAAGTCAGCAGGGGGTGGTGTCATCCCTCATTTTCAGGTAGGGAGACTGAGTCACACAGGCCTGGTGGCTTGGCCTGGCCAGGCTCACACATAAGCCTGTGTGTGTCTGTGCACATGAAAAAACAATGTTCTCTCACGCCCTGGGGATGATGATGTTTTCACCTAATTTTAGCCCCTCACAGGTAAAACAAACAAACAAACAAACAAACAAACAAAAAACCAAAACCAACAACAAAAAATAAAACAAAACAAAACAAACAAAAAAAAGCACTTCAAGTTCCTCAAAGGGCAAAACTGCACAAGAGAATTTGTTCTTTTAAAGAGGACAATTCAAGAGAACTCTGTTCTTTTGAAGCTGCCTAGCTCTGTAACTGCTTCAGGCCTTCACAATTACTTTCTTGCCTTCAGTAACCTTGAGAGCGCAGTGAGCATGCCGGGCGCCTGAGCACACCCCTGTACCAGGTTTCACCAACTGAGGACTGTGGGGCCACCCTTGTAACTGACGCCCTCGCCCCGCTAGCTAAGCAGCAGCACTGCCAGGCTGCTCTGCCTCGCCTTTGGGCCTCCTGCTTGGGCAATGCATAAAAGCCCTAGAGATCTGGGTGGGCCTGATACTCCAGAAATCACCCTGATCAGTGCCCGTCAATGCAAATAAATCTGCTTCCCGGGTGTCCACTCGGTGTTTCTGCATGCCATTTGGCATTCTTGCTGCTCCACCTTAACTGGACTCTCTCCGGGGGACACAGCCATTAAATGCGTGAGGTTGTGACATACCTTCCCGGAGCAGCAGGAAACGTCTCTGCTCCACCCATCAGGCGTCAAAGGACGCTAATCACTGCGCATTCTAAGTAGCCTCTCAACAAACTCAGAGCACAAAGGGCCGACAGGAGGAGGAGCCAGCCACACGCCCCCTGCAGCAGCCACCTGGAATCCTGTGATTCTGCTGTGCACCACCGACCCTGCCACGTCTGTGACGCCCTCCCTTGCTGCTCCACGTTAGAGCAGATTTACATGGGACAAAAGGGAAAGATTTTTTTT
>PVJA010020425.1:0-11163 GCA_004027025.1 Myocastor coypus | reverse complement strand
ATAATAAGTCGGGCATGGTGGTGCACGCCTGTAATCCCAGCACTCAGGAGGCTGAGGCAGTAGGATCAGTGCAAGTTTGAGATCAGCCTGGGCTACAAAAGTGAGCTCAAGGCCAGCCTGAACTGCATAGTGAGACCCTGTCTCAAAAAAAGACAACAACAACAACAAAAAAAGTAATAATAAAAAGTGAAATGTTACCGCCACCTACCGGCAGGTGTAAGCACAACATGGGGAAGATGCCCAGCTGCTGATGGTTGCCATGGAAACTTCTGCTAATAGCTGGCCAGAGGACAGGTGTGGCCAGCTCTGCACTAGCTGGCTAGTGCCAAGTGTCTGAGTGGGGTATACTGCAGCACAGGGACATGACTGTGGACTCTGGAGCTGGGGACATCTGCTCACCGCATATGGGAAGTGCGGCCTTGGATGTGTTTCTGAGCTGCCCAGGGCCTCAGTCTCCTCATCTGTAAAGTGGGGATCACAGAAGGCTCCATCTCATGGGTTGTGGTGAGTTCATGTATTAAATAAGTTCTTGTATGCAAGGTGCCCCACACAAGGCCTGGCTTACGCTGAGGTCCACGCAGGTGCTGGTGTGACTAGGGTCAGCATTCGGTATCACTGCTAGTCTTCATTTCTTCTGAAGTAGTCTGGTTGGGAGGATCCACCGAGGAATCTGGCAGTCTGAGTCCCATAATCCTCTTCCGGGGTTAGGGCCCTGGAGTTTACATTTTCACCTGATGATTCTTACAATCGCCTGCTGGGACGGGACCATCTTCCGGTTTGTCCCACAGGTGGGTGTGATCTGGGATGCAGGACTTTGCAAAGTCCTGGGCAGACCAGAGTGATGGTTGCTGTCTGATGAGCCACCGGAGGACTCAGAGGCAGGGACTCTTCTTATGCTCAGGTACAGCTGGGGAAACTGAGGCATGAGACAGTTCCGACAGTCATCTCTGCCTGTGATGAGGTCATCAGTGCCCCCTGCCCCCAAGTGGGAAAGGCGGATAAGATTGAGGCGTCGCTGGGATAAGCCTCCGCAGCGGGAAGAGCTGGCTTTCATTTTGAAAAACAAAGGTAGAATCTGATATTAAAATGCCTTTTTTTTTTTCATCAAGCATAGGGGTATTGACTGTTGTGTTTCTGGGCTTATTGGACATGATGCTATTGCAGAGCAGGGGCTATTGCTTTTGAAACCAAACTCGTGTTTGAGGCCCTCGAATCCTAGGCATGCAGCCAAGGCTACTGGCCCGTGCCGAGCAGGGGTCCCCATGTCTGGGCTCCTGCCGTCCTCATAGTGTTATAGCATCGTGTGGAGGGTTAAATGAGAGGCCTGTGCCTGGGTGGAGCTGCTCCGTAGTAAGTGGTGGAGAGACAGACAGACAGACAGACAGACAGGCACTGGGCATGTGTGTGTGTGATACCGTGTAAAAGTGGTTCTCTCTATGTAGGTACAATCTGGAGCGGTTTCTTTTGGCCTCAGGTTTGCAGGCTGCACTTGTTTCTGTTCTCTCTTTGCTGAGTTCCGCTGTTACTCTGAACTGCTGCGTGGGAATGGTTTGCGCTTTGCTTCTCTCTCTCGCTAACTTCAGGGCAGTTTTCCTCAGCCAGGGGTGAGTCAGGCCCCCAGGGGACACTTGGATATGCGTGGCCATGTCTCTCATCTTCCCATTTAGGGCTGCAGGGACACCACTGCCCTCCTGTGAGCAGAAGCGGGAGACTGTGGCTAAATGCCCTACCGAGCTAGGACTCCCCCTTACTCCTCCTATAACAAAGAGTGACTTGTCCCCAGGTATCACTGCTGATGAGTTTGAGGAACCTGCTCAGGCGGTGGGATTTATTTCTCTCCCCATGTATACGGCCTGGTGTCCCCTTGGGCGCCTCGTTTCTGGAAAGCTAGATAGCAAAGCAGCACAGAGCAGCGATGTAGGGCGCCTGAAGGGCTTTGGCTTGTCACCTGGTGGAAGCTGTGGTCGGTCCCTCACCCTTGAAGGCCAGGGGATCCCGGCGCATACCCACCATCGCTGGCCCCGGGAAGGAGTGGCCAGTGTTCAGCCACCCTGAACCTTCACTCCCTTCTAGATTACTGAGAGTACCAACTAATGCATATGCTGTGTCACTGGGAGCCACACTGTACTGTTTGGAGAAGGCCGGCGAGGGAAAAGGCTACACTTTAAAACAAGTTGTCAGTGGAAGAGCAACATTTTTTTGAACAGTGTTGCGGCTACAGTGGTTAACTCTACCTCTCAAAGCCTCAGGTATGGAGGGTGGTCTGTCTGTGGCTACGTGTGCCTTGCCCTGGGCCTTCCTGGGGGCACTTGCTGGGCCCTCCTCAGAACTCAGGAGCAGGGGTTCTTATTAGTCCCACCTGCATCCTTAGATGTAGACCCCGCATCCGCGGAGCTTGGAGCCCTTCCTAGGATGCTGCTACAGGCCTGCGGACTCTTCTGGCGAGGCCCTGACTCCTGATGTTACTATATTTGTAGGTGCGGCCAGCAAGGAATCAGTCAGGCTGAAATGAGGTCTGCCTCGTAAAATGTGCTATACTTTTATTACTCACACGTATGAAAAAAAGAGAGCACATGCAATAAATATTTATTGCATATCTGTTTTAGCAAGATGAATTTTCCCCTGGGGATCAAGCCCAGGGCCTCATGCATGCAAGGCAAAGGCGCTACCCCTGGGCTAGATCCCCAGCTCCAGGAGAGGAAATTAAAATTCTAATCTTGAGGAAGCATGGGAAGGAATGGTCACTGCTGGTGGTGAAGAGTTAACACAGGGCGTGGCTGGGGTCAGGGCGAGGCTGGGCTAGTGTCACCAGTACTATTTCCTCCCTTTAGTAATGCTTTGAAATCCTCAGCTCTGTGTTCTGATCTAGGAATACGTCTTGCACTCTCTGTGCTGCGCCAGAACTTTTCTCTGCAGCTTTCCTGTGGTATGCCCTGGCCTCCCTGCTCTGGTTATAGATTAGTATCGGAGAAAGAGCTTTTCTGGGTTCCTCACCAGCAGGGAGCAAAGTGACTGTCGCCTGGAGCCTGGAGCTGGACGGAGGCTCGGTGGCTGGATTAGTCACCGAGTAAACAGGAAACACCTTCGATCCCTGCGGTGGAATGCAGGCAGACCATGGGCTCTTCGCCCCATCCAGGGAAAGGGGAAGCCAGCATGGACAGCCTGGCCCACCCTGCAGAGGGAGCCCCTAGGCTGAGGTCGGAGGGCAGATGAGCAGAGGAGTAGACCACTGTATCCTGCAACTGTCTCCCAGTGCCCTGGGGCCAGGGGCGGGGCAGCTGCCCAAAGCTAGCCAGGTGTTTTATTTATTATTATTGTTATTTTTTTTTTAGGTGGGACTGGGTTTGAACTCATGACCTTGCACTTGTCAGGCAGGCACTTGTGCCACAGAGTTATCTCCCTGGCTCCCTAGCCTGGTGTTTTAGGAACACTTGGTGATGGGCATTTGCTGCCGACCACTTGACCATGATGACGGCATTAGAGATCCTAGGAAATACAGAACTTATTGTGTTTTTCTGTCTTTCCCTGGGTACACAGAGCAGGGAGTGCACTGGCAGACTCCTGTGTGCAGGGCCTGCAGCGCAAGGAGGCCTTGCGTTCAGAGTGGGGTGGGTGTGAGAGCCTGCATTGGCCCCGGAGCCTGCTCGATTCCCTTGGACCTAGCACAGGCCTCAGCTCTCTACCTCATTCATTGCCTCCTTTCCTCTTCCGAGATGTTACCCCATTTCACAGATGGGGAGACTGAGGCCAGCCACCTGGCACCTGCCTAGGAGAGCTCTAGGAGGCTGCAGCCGCTGACCTTGCCTGTGTGGGAGTCCTCGCTTCCCATCCATCTTCACACAGATAAACAGGCCGAATAGCCAGAAAGCTGCAGAGGAGCAGAGCTGGGGTCTGAACTCAGGTTCTCAGACCTCAGGCAAGTGAGGCGACTCATCACTAGGAGTCGTTTTGACCCAACTTGTAAGCATCTGAATGAACGGGCTGCACTGACCCTCCGCATGTCACTTTCGAAGACACCCTTTTCCGTGTGTGCGTGCTGTCCGAGGCCTGCTGCTCACTGCTGAGCCCTCTGGGCTCCCTTCGGCTTCCTGTGTGGGCCCCACTCCTGCCTGCTGCCCTGGCGTGACCTGGCTCCAACCTCCTTGCTTGGGGACCCCAGCCCCACTTCACGTGCCCTCTCCAGTTCAGCCACGTTTTCCAAATCGTAAACTAACTAGGAGCAAAATGACAGCTGATGGCATGGAGGCATCCGTGGGCACTACAGTCATTCTCTGAGTCCCTTGTGCCCATTTTGCAGAAGGGGAAACAGAGGCCTTGGAAGCTGCCCAGGGCTCCCAGCTAGCTGTGGTAAGGCTGCGCCCCAGGTCTGCAGGAGGATCACTGCGAGATCGAGACCAGCCTGGGCTAGGAAGTGAGCTCAGGCCCAGCTTGAAAGAGACAGAGGCACAGAAGTAGTCGAGTCCTTTCCCCCTCGGCGTAGACTCTGAGTCTGGTTGGCTGTGGGGTTTCTTGCCTTGATGGCAAGGTGAGAGCCGCCCAGCTGCCCACTGTACCCCTTCACCTTCTGACTACCCCCTCCACTTCTGATACCCCAAGGACTCTCAGTTTCCACACAAATAGGAATCACTCATGCTGCTACAAATCCAGTGCTACCCGTATTCACTGAATCCTTGTAAAACTAAAATCTTTAAGAAGTGTATCATTGAATCCATTTCACAAATGGTGAAACTGAGGCCCACACAGACCCAAGGCACACAGCGAAGTGGTCACAGAGCTCAGGTCAGACTCAGCCTTCTGAACCCCCTGTCATTGCCTGCCACCACCTGCCAAAAACAACAGACCGTGGAGCCAGGCTCTGAGGATCCGAGAACGCTTACCTGTTTTGCACCTCCTGAAGTCTCTTCAGCCTCCTGCTGTCAGTGGGAGCTGCCTAGGGTCCTGTGTCTCCAGCTGGTGCTGCCTGGTACCTACTTATCCTCCAAGGCCGACTCCCTGTCTTATGCTTCCTTGTCCTGAGCCTGCTGGCTGAATACACAGAACAGAGTAAACAGAGGGTTGGGAGGATACCTCGCCCCTGCTGGTCTTCTAGAAGCCTGCTCTCTTCCTGCATCCAGGCTGCCCTTGCCCCGCCAATAAAACCCCTGCACCTATGGCATCTTCCTGCAGGAATGCCTCCCTGGCTTCCAGCATCCTGCCCCTCTCCCTCTCACCCCCCAATCCTGTTAAGGTGGAACTCGGCCACAATTCCCTTCCCCAGCGAGTGGGAGTCAGGACCAGAGCAGGGAAAACGCGCTCCAGGGGAGTTTGCAGTCCTGTCCATCTTTCACACTCCCTCCCTCCCTCCAGAGCACCATTTCTAGCACCCAGGCACCCCACTGGGAGGAGATAGCACTTCAGCCTCGGCACCCCCTCGTCCTGTAAGCCTGAGTCCACAGGCTCTGGACCCTTGAGAGTGGGTAACCTTAGCGCGGCTCTTTGTTGGTGGCAGAAGATGCTATCAGCAGGGATATTCTTTTTCTTTCTTTCTTTTTGGTGGTACTGGGGATTGAACTCAGGACCTTGTGCTTGCCAGGCAGGAGCATATGCCGCTGAGCTATCTCCCCAGCCCGGGGACATTCTTTTTCTCTGCAGGCCAGAAGTTCAAGACCATTTTTAGTTTACTTAATTCTAACAAAGATTTTTATTACAGTGTCTGACAGAGACCTAGATAACACGGTAGGACAGGGTAAGGGGAAAGACGCTGAGAGAAGACAGAAAAGTGAAGGGAGAGGCAACCCGAGAGCTGGACCAAAACGAAGGGTGCGTGTGGGACGACAGACTTGTTCTGAAGGCCTCAATGGCCAGCGCGCAGGGGAAGCCTGGTCTTCATGACTCGCTGGCCTGAGGACACGCTTGGTCAGAATGTGAGCCCGTAATTATCGTGGCTTGGCTTAGCCACGCGCTCAGCCGAGCGCTCAGGGACGCCCGTGAGCACCAGCCACGCACACAGCTGGGAGGGAGAGAAGGATGAGGAAGCCGGGTCGGCACCTGCCGGGGGAGCAGGAAACCCCTCCAATACAAGCGCAGAGTCGCCAAGCGTGATCCTTCAGGGCAGAGCGCAGGCAGCTGGGAGCTGGAGCGCGATACACCGGGTCATTAAGCGGCCGTGGCCACACGCTGTGCCTTCAGGGCCATGTGGGCTGTCCGCCCCCCAGTGGTTAGGAGCTGGGGCTGTGCCCCCGGGGCTCATTCAGAATGGCGCTTGGAGTGTGACCGGCTGCGGGATGGAAACAGCGATTAAGTCACGTGATCTACTGCGATCCCACCCACCCCCGCGTGTGTGCGTACTTCGCATCCGGGTCTCTATTCCCAGCTCACCAGAAGCGAGGGTGCCCTTCTGTCTGCCGCAGAGGTCATCCGTGCCGCTACTGGCCCGTGGGGCCTGTGAAATCTCACGTTCTTTTGGATGACAGTGCCTGCATAGATGGCGTTTTACCCTTTGCAAAGGCTTTCGTATCGCCCACCTGCCTTAGGTCTGCTTTAGGGCTAGGGACGTCTCTTTCGTTCCCATCTTAGAGATGAATATGACGCTCCAGGAAAAGAGTGGCTTAGTTAGTGAAGAACTCCCTCAGGCAGAGGTCCAGGAGACTCAGCCCCCAGGATCCCCGGGTGGAGTCCACTTTGGAAGGCCAGCCTGTGACATCCAATGTAGGACCCAGTGGGACACAAAGATGACGAGACTTTGTTCCCAGTGCCGGGAAAAGTGTTGCTAAAGGCATCAGCGCCACCTCTTTTCTTGTTCTTGCCTTGCTGTTCATATCTGCTTGAAGCAAAGAAAAATGAAAGCTTTAAACTAGGAGTATGAACTGCGCTGTTTATCCCAGGCCGTGCTGGTTTGAAATGGCATGAACGTGTGTGCAGAGAAACCACTGGCACGCGGCTCCCGTGTTGCAGCTGGCTTGGGCAATAGCGTCTTGCTCTTACTAAATGGCGCAGGTGCTGCCCCCGGCCGAGTCCCCCCCCAGGAGGTGCACCTTCCTCCAGCAGGAGGGGCGGGAAGAAACACCTGGCTCTGGGTCCTTCCTGGCCTTCCTCTCTAAGCTGTGGAGGTCAACACAGGCGCTGCTCCCTGCTTGGGACAGCTCCAGGAAGGAGGTCGGGGCGGGCTTGGTTGATTTTGGTAGCTTCACCACCTTCCCTGGTCCCAGACCGTTTCTGGAGTGCACAGGAAGCCGACTGTCAGGGCACGCGGGTGTGGCTGCAGCACACACAGTGTCACTTGCCTGCAGGCTTGCTGGTCACCTACGAGTGACCAGCCCCTGGCACCGTCTGCTATGGTGTGCACCCGTGTGGGCTCCTGCCCATGTGTCTCACACACGCACGCACCACTATCCCGTCAGAGTAACTTACGCAGCCCAAAGGCAACAATAACACAGGAATGCACAGTGGGGAGTCTGGGGAGACAGCTCAGCAGCCTAAGTGTCTGCCTGGCCAGTGCAAGGACCCGAGTTCGATCCCTGGTACCTCACGCTGTGTTAGAGTCACTGGAGATCTGGGATCTCCTTGGTACTGCTTCCTGGCCAGCCCTGCGGGTGCTCCTGCCTCTCCCCTGAGACCGTCACATCTGGCTCGCTGAGCTGATGTTGGCGGAGTTCCGATCCCTGGGCCGTGGGTGGACACAGCCCAGATGCCACGTGCAGTCCCACACTCGAGGCCCGTAAGTGACAACGTCTGGGCTCCTCTCTTATGACATCCTGCACGACTGAGCCAGAAGCCCCGGGACCCCTTCGACCCTTCTTGTCCTCTCATTGCCCATAGGCTAACGCTGGGCACAGAGCTCTCAAAGCGAAACCCAGGACTCGGACTCAGTTGGGGGTTTCGGGTTACTCAGCTCAGGAAAGAATCCTGGCTTCAGTGGCCACTTAGCTGGCTGTGTGACCTTGGGTGCATTGCTCACCTTTTCTGCGCTTTGAGATTATCACACATAAGATGGCTCCTCTGGCAGTACCCAGCCATCAGATTGCAATTGGGAATCAAATAAAATAATTCACAGAAAATGCTTAGCACGGTGCCATGCATGTAGCTTAATAGTGCCACAGCTGCAGGTAGTAGAGCTGGGACTTAAACATATCGCACCTGACTTCAAACCTGGCACTCTTAACAGCTAAGTTTTTAGCCTGCATATCTAAAAATAATATATATATATGAAAGGAGAATGAGAGCAGAAATAAAACAATCTAAACACTGCACGCAGATCACGCTGAATGTTGGCTGCTTGGTTTTGCGTGCTTGTTTGGAATCTCTGATTCTCTGGGTCCTATTTATAACATACACGGTATGTCAGGAAGGACACGGGAGGTGTCCTTGCAGCCTGGGTGGTCTGGTCCTCCCGCTCCCCATGCTTACGCCTATTCCATGCTAAGAGCAGGTCGCCAGGGCACCGGTTAGGCTCTGAACAACTTCCTGTTCACCTGTAGCCTTGCAGGAGACAGAGCCGGGATGCACTACCCGGACCCGTGGAGGCTGGGTCTGCCTGCCCTTCCCCCACCAGCCACCCAGCCCTTGGTCACTACGCAGGAGGGCAGTGTCGGGGCAGGGCCCTGGAGCCAGGGTTCTGCTCCTGCGTCTGTGTCCCGACCCCAGACAGTGGTGATGGTCACCCCACACTCACAATGCACCACTATTCAATGTGCACGTTACGGGAGTGGAAATGGTACATTTTGTGTTATGCATATTTTATCACAATAAAATATATAAGAAGTCCCATTAAGTTTGAATTCCTGATGAAATAAGATTTACTTTTTCTTTAGGAGTTCCAGACTTTGTGTAAGGATTTAGCATGAGTTTATCCCATGTACTACTTTGGGAGCGGAGTTTTAATATCGTAAGTGATTCAAGTATAAGTCTGGCCAGGCATCACTCATGTAATTTTTAAAAAATGTAATTATTTTATTTGGTACCGGGTCTCACTAGACAGATCCATTTCATAGTGATCTGCCTGTCCCTGCCTCACCAGCACTGGGATTACAGGTGCGCACCACCATACCTGACTTCAGGGTCAGCATGGTGGGCCCAGAGCCCGGACCTTGGGTCCTTGTGCTTGCCAGGCAGGTGCTTAGACCGCCGAACTATCTCCCCAGCCAGGAGCCCCTCATTTAAAGCAATCCTGATTCCTCTCTCAGTGAGCACATTGCTGAAGAAACAAAAGGAGGTTCTCTTAGCAGGGAAAAAGAGGGTGGCGAAGGGCTGGTGGCCATACACACACTTTGTGGGCCAGGGACTTGCTCAGTGTGGACCTGGCCACGGAGCGCCTGCCCCTCAGCAGCCTGGTGCTAGGAACTGAGGGCACAGTGAGTCTCTGGCGCAGGTCGGCCTTACAGGCGAGGGGCGTGGACAGGTTACCAAGGCAACTGCCACACAGAATGGTCCAGGCAAGAAAGGCAGGGAAACCAAACTTCAAGGAAGAGAGACTGAGGAGGAGGCGACAGAGACCAGGCTCTTAGGAAGTAGAACTGAGAAGGTGGGCTGCTTGGGGACCAGGAGCGGCTTTTGAGATTTGTAGTTTGGATGGGCAGGTAGGGCTGTGGCCCACACGGGGACACCGCCCCGCATCGCCCCACGATACCCCGCATCGCTGTGGTGACGGCTAAAGTTGTTTGTGCCCATAAAGCACACTGTGCTGCCTCATAAACGTGCGGCGTTTGTGTTAGGGGTGGTTCGTTTACATGTGCCCGACGCCATTTGGAGATGGGCGGGGTCAGGGAAGCCACCCAATCAAACACACCTGGATTTGAAAGAACAGCTGCAGTTCCACCCTGGCGCGGAAGCTACACACCCCCTGCTCTCTTCAGCGCCGCAGGAGGGAGCGTATGGGGACTGCGCGGCCTCCTGGGGACAGCGAGGCCTCCCTGCTCAGGTTCCTGGTCCAGGGGGGAAGTGGGGTGAGAAAGGGAACCTATCTTCGGCCCCTTTCCTAGCTCATACCAAGATGTCCTTCAGAGGGAAGGGGTAAAACAGGCCGACATCAATACTGAAAACTGGGGCCAGGAAGATAGCTCCATGGCGCAAGTGCCTGCCTGGCAAGTGCAAGGTCGTGAGTTTGAACCCTGGTCCTGCAAAACAAACAAACAAACAAACCCAACCAGCCAACAACAACAACAGCAAAACAAAATCGTAGATGTTTACCAACTGGGGAGATAGGTCAGTAGAATAAGTGTCAGTAGAATAAGTACTTGCTTGCCAATTGCAAGGGCCTGAGTTCAATCCCCGGTTTCCAAAAAAAAAAAAAAAAAAAAAAAAAAAAAAAAAAAAAAAAAAAAAAAAAAAAAAAAAAAAAAAAAAAAAAAAAAAAAAAAAAAAAAAAAAACCCAAAAAACAAAAAACAAAAAACAAAAAGCTAGAAACCATGTAGTCCGCTCCAGGGAGAGTCGAGTCCAGAAAGCTCTTTGGATTAAGATGGAAATGTGGTACTGGTCATCTTCCTGCAGTGTGCCAGCTCTCAGGGCAGAAAACATGGACTCGAGGGCCTCCAGGACCTTGTCTTCCACGCTGGCAGGAAGATGCAGAAGTCTCCTGGGCAACGAGGACAGAAAACGCCTGCAGCCCCTGCCTTCCGAGCACGTCTGCGGGTGCCAGTGGCCTAGGCGCCCCAGCACGCCCTGCCCCCGGGGCAGGCGTGGGGCTTCTGGGCCATGCTTTGATTTCATTCAGGTCATCTTCAGAGTCCATGGCTTCTTTCTCCATTCTTAGATTGCTCTCAGCACCACGGAGAAAATGAACGCATCCGCAAGGAAAGGACGATTCTGGCCCCTGGCTCTGTGCAGCCCGCAGCCTGGCCGAAGCACCCTGGCCCCGGGCCCTTGGATGGCGCTGCTTCCCGCTGCCTCTGGGGCTGGGCGCGCAGCTCCAGCTTCCAGGAAGTTTGGCTGTGGATGGTACCGCTGTCGTACCTTTGGTCCCAGCTGCCCAGGCCTCTCACGGTTTAGGGCCCAGCGCTGCCGAGGTGGTAGGAAGCCCTGGCTGCTTGGCGACAGCCAGGAAACCCTGGACCGCCGGATCGCTCTACTGCCCCTGGCCCCTGTGGGACTATCGGGGTGATGCGGAGGACTCCCAAGTCAAGAGTTTTGCAAAGATGCAAAATTGTGCCGTGATTTTAGGCTTTTTTTTTTTTTTTTTTTTTTTTTT
>PVJA010020424.1:0-37021 GCA_004027025.1 Myocastor coypus | reverse complement strand
TGTAACATCATTCCCTCTTATTTGGAAACTTCTCAGTCCATTGTTTGTTTTCCTATTGAAGCTGGCAATCAGGGTGCCATCTGGATAGAAAGGCAGGCACATGATGTAAACCTGGTCCAAACATAGCATTGCACTTCCTGGGAAACAGGGATTAAGCTAAAGGAAAGGTCACGTAACCTAAACTATAGGAACAAGAGTTCCATATCCAAAAGTGCCCAAAGTATCCCTCATTTTGATCACGGGTTGTTAAGTCTACCAGTCACTATCTTTCCCACCTTATACAGAAACACCCCCTATGGAATGAATCCAAAGATGATAAGAAAGGCACAGGGCTGGAAAGAAAGTTCTGGTGGTGTGGTATTTTCTGAGTCCTGGAACTGTTTTCTCCATTCAACTCTGCCAGTTACCATGCAATTATGTGCACAAATAAATTCCCCTTTGTACTAAAGTTACCTTTCCAGTTGAAACCATTTGGAATAATAACTTTGAGGAAGTTATTACCTCTTCCGTCTTCAGTTTTCTTATGGTAATATTAGCACTCTCACCTTCACAGGTTGAAAGGATTTAGTGAAAGATTGTTTAAACCACATAGAAAATGGAACATGTTATGGGTTGAGTACAGTAAGTGTTGTTCTTTCTGTACCAAAGTAACAAACTGGTCAGCCTCTGCTGCCTAGCAATTATGTTTGGATCATAAGGTACAATGATCCTAAATCTTTGGGCCCAAAATAGCTTAAGAGCTTCTTGCATTCTCTCTGGAATTCTAGTAAGATTTAAGAACCCTTTCTATCACAATTCCCTTATCTAGAGGCTTTACCTTATGATTAGCCCAGTTCAAAATTTTGAGGATCTAGGGGCAAGGGAAATACCTCAGAAGCATAAGTGCTTGCCTGGCAAGAGTCGGGTCCTGAGTTCAGTGCCTGGAACTGCGAAGGAAAGAAAGAAAGAAAGAAAAAAGTAAGGATCTACAGAAACAATGTCTATTCGAAGACTTTGTTGAAGGTCTAAAATTTACTATGAGAGTATTATAGCCAGCTAAGTTAGGTAGAAACATTGTAGACAGTCAGATAAGGCAAGCCTATCAAGGGAGTCAGGGCAGAGGATGAGAACACACTGCAACTGTGGCTGGAAGAGCATCTGTTGGAGGCCAGGCCTCAAGGTAAAGATAGAATGACCAGGCCTACATACCTCCCCACAGTATAAGAGAATTGCTATCACCTGGTCCAATAGTCTAGATAGACACCAGTTACCCCAGTGGATGACATAGGCCTACTTAATGATCCTATCCTAAAGGAAGTCTTTGCTTTTTCCATGTACACTTACTATGTGACCTGCTTCCACACTGGATCACTACTACCAATGTAGCTATTGCAATTTTCTTGGTTGATCATAGTTTTCACCAACTTTGTGGAGCACAGTAAGTATTTTTCTGTGGCTGGAGGATCATCTGTTGGAGGACTTGAGAGTTTCTCTAACCAAGAATAGGTGAAGGAAAGAGGGAGGAGAGAGAGAGAGAGACAGAGACAGAGAGAGAGAGAGAGAGAGAGAGAGAGAGAGAGAGAGAGAGAGAGAGAGAGAGAGATTTTTAAATCATTAACTCTGCCTTAACTAGAAATTTCACTTCATTGAAAGTAAGCCTGGAATGCAGGGGCTGTCATATGCTAACTGAAGAGGGCTTCGACACTATCAAATGTCACTTACTATGTAGTGTAAATGAACACTGCTTCTCTAAAAAAACATCTCAAATAACAGAAGTATGAAGTCAGATGCATAATCTCTGGCATAGTGAACAAAAGATGGATGTGGGGGCTCAATCTACCACAACATTAGCAGATCCCACAGTGTGCTTGCGGGCTCTATATTTCAAAGATATTTTAGCCAAGTGTTCTCCCTTACTGTGGCGTAAGCTATCCAAGGATTCTCCCACACCAGAATCCAGGTATTCCTCTACCTTACTGGCCCCTTTATACTGTGGCATTTTGGGAAATATTACAAAGAGATGAGATACCTCCACAGAGATACTCATTTACTCTATCTTATAGAAAGAATGATTATCCCTTAAATGACTCCTCTAAAATTTGTTATTACCTCCATAACTCAAAGGAATATTTCACTACAGAGAACTCAGCTTTCCACGTGAGCCCTCTCACCAGGAAGTGGATCATTTCAATGCAAATGCAGCATAAAGCATATAGAAAGAGATGATGCTGCAGGAAAGTCTTTTTTTTTTCACGACTGGGGTTTGAATGAACTCATGACCTTGCACTTGCCAGGCAGGCACTTGTGCCACGGAGCTATCTCCCTGGCCCCAGGAAAGTCTTTATTTCAATTGTAAAAACAACATTTGTGCCCCTTCATCTGAAAAAAAAAAAAAAAAAAAAAAAAAAAAAACAAGGACAGTGAGCCGGGCCTTCACAGGTTATGTCACAGGTAAATGTGACATTTTTACTCATTAAATGAGGCTCAATAATTAATATTTTTTGTTTCATGTTTAGTTCTGCCAAAGACCTGCCAGATGGCCTTGTTTCTGTGGAAGGGGGAATGTCTTACTCATCACTCAGATTTCTTTTTAACATAGCAATCTACTAAATCTTTTTCCTTTCTGGTAGCCTTTGTGCTCTATTCTTCACCTTCTGTGCACCCACTCTCAGGAACAAATCCTGAGGCTTCATAGTCATTAAAATCAGAGATGAGCATAACACTATCTGTAGATACTCTGAGTTTTTACCACCTCTCCAAATGTCATTGAGCCAATTTGCTGTGTTAGGAACTAAATTTAATCTCTGAGAAATTTTATTCTGCCTGTCTCAATAGATAGTATTCTCTTTGTAACCACATGGGAACTGATTTTGTAGTGTCTTTAAGTAAATTTGGAACATGAAACTTGCGGCTTTACTAGATCAAACTGGGAAACAACGTTGGTTCAGTTCACCACAGCAAGAGTAACTCAGAAGCCCTGTCAGACCAGAGACACACTTTAAACAGCCTTTGTGACCCAAACTGCTTCTATTTTTTCCTATAGACAGATGGAAAAGTCCAGAACAGTGAGAACAAATCAGATTTTGATTAGTGCCACCTTACTAAAAGCATGTTTGCTTTGATACAGGGAAAGAACTAGTTAATGTTGTTCCATTCAGGTATAATTTTATTATTTTTATATAATTGAAAGAAGTAAATTCAGCTGGAACCCATAAACTGAAAAATAGGAAATATGGGGGATGGGGAAGGGTTATCCACTTTCTAAATATAAATCTGTTATAGGGCCATTTTGTACATTTTGCCTTGTGATCCAATTTAACAGGTACTTTCTAGGCTCCTGGGCACTGCCAAGCTACCCCTCCCAACTCCAGCCTATTCCAAGACTTTGAGTGCCTTCTAGGTATTCTTTCCTTCTTGGAAACAGAACTGACATTTTGAGAAACAATCTTTAGCAGCAGTAAAAAACTCTGGAAATGATCACAGTACTGAGGCTAGATAGTTTAGGCTATATGTGATCTACCACTAACCTGAGTCATATTTGTATCTCAAAGATAACTCAATCCAACCTTATTTGCAAAGTCTTCAGGCTCTTTGGTTCACTTGAACAGAATTGTTCAGCCTCTGGGTGAGAGAAAACACAATTCTAGAAGATAATGCCACCTGAAAGTATGAGGATGTATATTTACACTCACACGGATTTCTTCTGAAACATTACAAAGAAATCTATCATCCACTGTGGTCAACTCATTGATATTAAACACAGGTAAGAAGTTTTGAGTCCCTGAAAGCAGCTCAACACAGCCAAGTGCTTTATACAGATTTCCATTTAGTTCCCAAAGTAACTCTATGAGGATGGTATTGTTATGAATTCTACCTTTATTTGCCTGGTAATAGGAAGTGTGTCATCAGACCCCATTCTCTGAATCACTATTCAACCCAGTGTTCCAAATTTTTAAGTTAGAATGATAAAGAGTCTATATAAGGTGGACTAGATTAATGTTACTAAAAATTGTGGGCTGCAGGCCTGTGTTGGTCCATGCCCAGTTTGTTACCAGTGTATGACAACATAAAGTAGAAACTGAAAGATAACTTTTATAAACATTTATAGGAATGGCATTATCTTACAACACATTAACAATTATAGTAAACGTATACTATTAATTTATGGTAGCATTATTTTTAATCTGTTGAACTCAATTTTTTATTACATTGGGGCTTTGCAGTTTGTATGACTAGGTTCTATTCAATATAATTTTAAATTTATTTTTATTGCAGTTTTTAAAATTTCAGTGAAAACTGCATTGGAATTTTTTAAAAGAGTGAAAACTCTTTCACTAAAGTTTAAAGGCACGAAACTAAATAACATATTTTTGTGATCACCATTATAAAAATGAGTATGGAGGACAGTGAAATTTGAGCTTTCTTCACCACAAAATAAGAAAGCTTCACCCACCCTGTCACTGGCACAGCAAGACAAGTTCATTCCTGTCCTACGAGCTAACAGTACACCAAAATGAATACCTTTGGAATAATAATACTTGGAAATGGCAGAGCAGAACATTGTCAGCTCCATTAAATAAAACAAAACACTACACAGGTAAGTCTTTCTGAACTTGGCAGAACATAAGGGAGGGGCAAGGCAGGAGACCACACAATTCCCTCTGATGCATGTTCTCTCAAGGTTGTGTGAGTAACCTCCTGTGGGTGAGTGCCTTCACAGAAGGCATAGCTATGTGTTGCTATTTGCACCACCTTGTGTAAGCACATAATTATATTTCAGAGGATGAGCCATATACACAGTGACATATTTGGAAATAAGTGCAACTTTCATAACTGTATGCCTGCACAAACACTTTATTAGAACCTTAGTAAAATATCTTCTCTGCTCACTCAGTACTCCTAGTTTCTCACAGCAAGGAAAGTGTAGCCACACTGATCTCATAAAATTAATGAGTACTCTCCCTTTTAAGATATGATAGTTACAATCTCTGACTCCAGGTGCTATAGATGGAGTGGAAGTCCTCCCAACATGTTGTTATGGTTTACGTCTAGTTGTCCCCCCAAAGCTTCATGCAATGATTGGGCGGGGACTTCTATAGATTGACACTTGATTCATGAGTCACTGGGATTATGTGTTTTACTACTGATGGGATCATTGGTCTGAGTAGGGGTCGGATGATAGGTGTGGTCTAGGGTGGATACCCTAAGGCAGAGAGCCTGATTGGAATATAAAGAGAGACAGAGAGATAGACTGAGTTGTTGCTCACTGCTGCCCTGTTTGGCTGGCTACTTCTGCCAGCATTTTGTTGCTGTTCCACCATCATGAACAGGATGCTCTCTGCCCTGTTCCACTCAGCCTTGGGCCAGCTGAATAGGGACTGAAACCTCCACGAACTGGGAGCTAAATAAAGCTTTCCTTCCTTCATTTTGGGTGTCCAGTGTTTGTCCCAATAACGAATAAAAAGTAACTAAGACACATGTATAATTTATCATTCATTTAATTCCCACCTCTAAATATTCTACTCAAATGTAGCCAATGCAATTCTACCATCTTTCTTTGTCATCATGTAAACAGCACCTAAAAGCCTGTAGTCACCAGACAACTACTGATAGAGTGGCTATAATTCCACACTCTAGTTTTTTTTTTTTCTTCAACTCTGATAAATGCACTTATCACCTTATTTGTTTTTTTTATTACTTTTAATAAGAAATAATAATGAGACAGTTTCATGACATGTCAGTAGGACAGCCACAATAATTAAAACAATGCACATTGTAGTCTTCATAGTAGTTGTTTTAAATACAAGATGCAGACATAATAACTATTCTAAATTGAATTGGTACAAATATTTCTTCTTGTTGAACAGAAAGTTGTTGTACATACAGTCCAATATTCCATAATAGTAGCAGATTATCAGCAGAACTGGCAATGTCAGAAGCTGTTGACTTAAGCCTTTTACAGCTCAGCAGTCCTAATTTTATTCTATCCTCTTATTTGTAACCTATTAAAATTTATAATTTACAAAATTAATATAAATGAACAATTTGAAAAATTCTCTATGTTTACTGTACTCCCAGCACAGAATTTCTGACACTTTCACACACACTGTGTACTTCAGCTCCGTGTACCAATAGATATATAACAGCTTTTTGGCCTCAAATATGGTGAAGATGCTAATGAAAGGAACGACTTCCCTCTTTGTATTTTAAGCCCTTAACTTTTGATGATGAAACAGATTTCCCACATCTATTGTTTTTGGGTGATACCTGATTTGCAGCTTTGGTTCCACAATATCAATTCTCAGCCAAATATTTTTGAACACATGTACTTTGTATATAGTAGGAAAGTTAGAAAACTTTTATATAATATGTGATGGTTTTTTGAACCACAGTTCTTCTACAGTTTTTGAATTGCTTTTGCTTCACTACAGAGTATCAAATGATGTACACATTGGCCCTGAATTAGGTTCTTCTTGTCTTCGTCTCACTATCTGGACCCACACATGCACTCGAGTGTGCTGAGCTCAGAGTTATTCTTTGTGTGTTTGTATCATAAGGGGCCATGACAGGGCCATTATAACTGCGGTACAGCCAAGCTTGTCTCCCTCTGCTTCAGTCTTCCTTCCTGCTCTCTGTGTCTTTGATGCTCAAGGCAGAGGCCTAGGGCTCCGTAGCACCTTCAGAACTTAGCTTACCAAAACTGCTCACACTGTATCCTTCTCAGACCTGCTGTCTCTGCCTATATTCAAGACCTTTATATCTCACTCTGTTGTTAGTCTTCTGTAAAAATAATGCAGCATTCTATCTAACACAGTAGTTCTCAACCTTTCTAATGCTGTGACCCCGCAATACAGTTCCTCATATTGTGGTGACCCCAAATCAAAAAATAATTTTGATGGCTACTTCAAATTACTAATTCCAATAAATAACATTTCACCATGGCATAGCATGGGTTTAAATATGTATTTTCCGATGGCTTTAGGTGAACCTTGTGTTTGGTCATTTGACCCCTGCTGGGGTCGCGACTCACAGGTTGAAAACCGCTGATGGGAGCCTCTTTTCCCAGAGAAAGCAACATTAATGCCAGGAATGTTATAAAAAATGGCAGGTCACTAGAGGACAACTAGGAGCAAGATTTTTGATCATCCTTTAGATCACATTACATATGTGGCAGGCTACATGGAAAGCCATGTGTGCTTATTAACATTTGTATTATCTTGTATAAGGACATAATTATATTTAAAGAGTGAGCCAGATATTCACATATTTGGATATAAATACAACTTTTGTAAGTACACATCTTCTATTAGGATTTCAATAACATGTTTTTTCTCCTCATTCAGTATTCCTAGTTGGTGGCAGCAAAAAACGTGTATCCATGTTGGTGTCATAAAATTAGTTTCTATTTTCTTTTTTAAAAAGTCATGTTAGATATAACTTAAATAAGTGATAAATACATATTTTTTCCATTTTGTATTTGGAACAGGGTCTCATTATGCAGCTCAGACTCAGTGATCTTCCTGTTTTCAGCCTCCTCAGTGCTGGGATTATAGGTGTGTGCCACCACTCCCGGACTCTGTTGCTGGCTCAGTGAGCCTGGGATGGGGGTGGGGGGTAGAGGGGACAGGGCCGTCATGGCATGTGGGACCAGGAATCAAACCCTGGTCCCTGTGATTGCCAGAGCAGGCACTTAGATAGAATAAGTGGTGTTTTTAACATGTAACTTAGGGCCCTAGAAAATTGCTCAAACTGGAATATAATACCACCACCTACTATTTGATATCTTCAAAAACTCACATTTGAACCTCCCTCAAATTCAAAACTAGCTTGACTTAGATCAGACCTTTCTTATCAGTGCTTTATCACAGAAAAGTACTTCTCTCCGCTGTGATTAGATTCCTGGTCCTAAGGAAATCCAGAATGCCCCCATCTTCTAACTTAAGAAGACCTTGCATCATTTCTTATTATAGCATTTCTATTCTGTTTGTTTTCACTCAGTAAATAGCTGCCTTAGTCTATATTCTGATACTATAGAAAATACCACAGATTAAGCAAATGATGAACAATGGACATTTTATTTGACTGACATTTCTAAAGGCTGGCAAGTCCAAGATCTAGGGACTGCATCTGTTAAGATTTTCTTCTTATATCAAGACATCAGTTGATGCAAGAAGATATGAGAGTTAGAAAAGGGGTTTTAATATCTGAATTATTCCTGGAAATTCAAGTGACTCCACTCATACACTGTGGAAAAAGCTAGTTTCTCATCCACTTGTACAGTCCTTTGAACCTTTCTTTACTCCATAGAAATATGTGAATTTCTGACTATTTATAAGCTGGTTATATCATCTTACTAGCTTTCTCATTAATAATAATAAATAAAACCTTTAGCATATATTCATGATATATTGCATGAGTTATGACTAACAGATGCAAGATCCTTGTAGGATGAGAGTTTGTGGGAGTCGGAGTGGTAAGTAGCTTCCATTTAATGGATACACTCTAGACTGATCAATTTATTAAGCACTCTGTGCATCGGGAATTACCTATGGGTGAAAATAGTAATTTTCTTTCTATAGTAATGGTTTGTCATAAGATAAAAAGAATATTTGTGAAAAAAGAATTTTACTACAAGATAGAAAGTGTTAAATAAACAGACTTTAACAACTCTCCTCTGCCCAAGAAAAGGACACCTATTATTTAGACTGTGTGATTCTTCTACCATCTGAAAGGTTTTTTTGTGCCTTTATAAATGACCTATTGTCATCCGTCTATGAATTTATGGTGTAGCTATATGTGAATTTATTTGAGCAATATCATACAAATCATTAGTTAATAACTTTGTATGTGCTAACGTTACCTGTCCAGGTAGATTTTTAAGGTTCTTTTTTCCCCCTTTTTGGTCTGAGAGATTGAACTCCAGTGACTCTCTACCATTAAGAAACATTTCCAACCACTTTTTGTTTTATTTTGAAACAGAATCTCATGAAGTTATGCAGGCAAAACTTGAACTTATGATATTCCTGCTGTGTCCTTCTCAGTGCTGGGATTACAGCAGTCTGCTACCAGTCATGGCTAATTGTAAACTTGTTCATGGCCATGGACACTGCACTAAACTTGCTGTGTATTCCCTATTGCATTTACTAGTGATAGGATGGATTATTTAATTCAAGCAGAATATTTTTCTAAGGTAAACACATTTCCTACTTTTCAAATGCTATGAACTCAATTGAAGATGATCATGAAGTTGAAGCTGATCAGTACAGTCACCAACAACTGAGAATTATATGATAGAAAAAATGATTCTGGATTATTCCACCATTAGCAAAGTGAAAAAATAGCTAATTTTCATTGAAATGTTACTGTGTTTGGCACTGTTGTGAACTCTGCAATGTAGTGATGACTTACTCAAGCCTCATAATCACCTTAGCATGCGTTATTCCTTTATTGTACAAGTGAATACAGATTAAATAACTTACCCAAAGGCCCTCCAGCTGGTGTGCAGAAGCTGACTCTGGGGTTTAAGATGTTAAATTCTACTGTCGGAAGAATAATGAGATATGAAAGAAGGAAGGAATGAGTACTACAAAATTTTATATTATGATGCTATTGATTGTGAGAATAAAGATTATAGTAAGAAGGTAAAAATAAGAGAAAATGTAAGATTTCAGCAAGGACAAAAGGATAATAATGATAACGGTCCATAGACTTTGAGAACAGCTGACTTTGGAAAAGCCTTTTAAAATGTTACTGAAATTGTCATGATTATGAAATGAAGTCATTTGTGTAAAGTGTAGAGATCAATGCCTGGCAAGTAGTAATTGCTCAGCAAATGACATTATTATTACTTTTTAATAATTGTGATCTTTTATTTTATTTATTTATTTATTTATTTATTTTTGTCTTTTTGAAACAGGGTCTCTTTGTGCAGTTGAGGCTGGCCTTAAGCTCACTTTTGTAGCCCAGGCTGGTCTCGAACTTGCACCGATCCTCCTGCCTCAGCCTCCCGAGTGCTGGGATTACAGGCATGCACCACCATGCCCGGCTAATAATTGTGAACTGTTGATCTGTTGTTTTTGGTAATCAAAGTAATTGATGATAGATTGTTATTGTTGGCATGTGGGACTTTACTGTCATTAAAAGCTAACAAGTCAGTTCACCACTGTTTCATGGATGATGAAAGAAAACATTGGACTATTAGTTTAAGTGCATAGCAGGTAAAATAAAGTTTTACAGACGAAAAAAATTGTTTGTCTGCATTGGTTCATCTTGCCCTCAAATTCCACAGGGATGACAGAGAAGAACCCAGGTAGATAATTCTCCCGTAATGGATTTGCATCAAAGTCAGAATACACTGAGCTCTAGAAACTCACAACCTTTCCAGCAGTTAGTAACCAAGCCTTCTCTTGGTCTAGGAAGAGACATACTATGTTGTTTACATACTGCAGACTTCTGAGAAATGGATTAGATGAAGAGCAGCCCAGGTTGCTCATGTTCATGGCATATGCTCATGGTCATGCTAGAATTTTCAGGGATGAGGCAGTTTTCCTCCGTCAACAATTAGTGGTGCTGGTGGTGGTGGTGCTGGTAGGAGTAGTGCTAGTAGGAATAGTAACTACTCTTTTAAAACAGAGTAAAAAGAAAGATGATAATTTATATTTTTCCCTCTTTGTATCACACATATCCAACGCTATGCTTTCTCACTATGAACTGTCACTTTGAGTTTTAAAAGAATTATGTGATGACTCAAAGCAAGAGCTTTTTCCTTGCCCTCCTCTGGTTTGGTCTTCCTGATTACAAACTTAGTCTCCTCCCACTCTTACTTTTGTATTTTACTTTCAGCCTGAGACATCGTACAAACTTTTACTTTCTTTTTCTCTCCTGAAATTTTTGTGAAGCCTGAGAAGCCATGCTATCTTTCAGCATAACATCTCAGAGCCCATGTGTTGTTTTTACTAAATGAGTGAGAATAAAGTGTCACTTTAGGCAAGGTGCAACTTTCTCCAAAATGAGCTCTGAAAATTCATAATCAATATAAGTTTCATTGAGCTACTAGGAATAGTCGTCTATGTTTTACAGAGTATTAAATGTGCCTGATGCTACTATATCATAGTACGCGCCACAAATACTTCTCTAAATCCAAGTGAAAAAGTTTTCATGCATAAACAGAATTTAGATGTTGGCAATATTAGTTTCTTAGGGCCACTGTGACAAAGCATCACAAATGAAGAGAGTTTAAACAAACAGAACTTTTTCTCTGCAGAACATACTCTATGCTAGAGGCTACAAGACTAAAATCACTACATTCCCTTCAAAGCTTCTGGGAATGATATTTTCTTTGTCTCTCTAGTTTTGGTCGCCCCAGGATTTCTGTGACTTGTAGCGACATGACTCCAATTTCTACAAATATCTTTGTACAGAGTACTCTGTTCTTGTAGAGGAGTCAGTTGTACTTCCTATTAGTGGAAGAACTTCCTCTAAGTTTTATAGAATCAAGAGAAGCAGGCTGAGAAGAGAGGAGAGGGATAAGGAACCAAGAAAAGGAATTGAAATGTGTTATGCACGTGTATCAGTTCCAGAGAAGGTTTGCAAATGGGAGGTGTTGCAAACGTGTACACACACACACACAAAGGGGATAAAAAATGAATGGTGGGAAAAGGGAGGATAGGGAAAGGGGGTTCAAAAGATACTAAGACATGCTATATACATGTATCAACTTCCCACAAGGAATGTAAAAGTTATGTACAATAAACATGTACAAAAAGGAGGAAAAATCAGAAGGTATCTATAATATTGAATTAAAAGCTCAGTCTACTCCAGCACAACCTTGTCTCAAGTAAGTACATTTGCAATAACCTCAGTTCCAGATGATATAACATTTTGAAGATAGGACTTCAACATATCTTTCTGAGGGACACAGCTCAACTCATAACCCTGGTTACTTGCTGTACAAATAGTAAACTTGAGACAAAAGAATATCAAATTACTCATGGCTTTTGCATTCAAAATTCTACTTAATTCTGGATTTGAGACCCTTATTTTCCCTTTAAAAACTGCTGGTGCTTATTTTATTTTATTTTTTATTTTGATACAGGGTCATTATTCTGCCCAGGCTCACTCGCAACTTGATAGTCCTCTTGCTTCAGCATCCCATAGTGCTGGGTTTACAAGGGTGAACCACCATTCTTTCACTGAATTTCTAACCCATTCTCTGTGTTGATTTTAATATCTGACTTGTTGACATTAATATCTCACTTTTTGCCCTTCTTAGTCCTGTTATAACCACTGCAGTGATACGACCTATGACCCAAAGCTTAAGCACGGAAATTCAGTCTCTGTGTCTCCAAATACTGCAGTATAAAGACACAATTGAGCTTGGAAAGTATTTGTACTTTTGATTTAGAAGACTGAGCTAGAATGAGTCTCTTGGAGAATACGTAGACATTTAATATGGACAGTATTTATACGTGAAAGTGTCTAGTGCCTTGCAAGAGGAAGCAAGTTGTAGGACTATTATTCTAAATAATACAAAACAAAACCAACATCCATTACAGTATCACAGGGCAAGTATGCGCTAGTGAAACTTTTGGACCATTCTGAGATTAAAACATTTCCTTGATTTAAGGATTTCTTTATGTTCTCTGAGATTGAAAAATATGCGAGTGATTCAGAGTTTCCCTCAGTGATTGACATTTAAATGCCAAACCTTCAGGGCAAGCAAACCTTCCTTCAGTTCATGTATTAACAAGAAAATATTCATCTTTCCATTTTAATTCAACTGAGAGATATATATGTAAAGGACATCTATATATCTATATCTTGTTAATGAATGGACTTAAATGTTATATTATTTCAATGTGCTTAACACCTTAAAACCTCCTCTTGCATTTATTTTCTGAAAATATCTACTACATAAGGGGAGGAAAAAGGATCTGGGGTTAAAAATTATTTTTATTCTTATAATTCAGAGAAAGAACAATAATTTGAAATTCAAAAGAGCCTACAGAAATGTAGTTTCTCATAGCACTTTTTTAATCTGTAAAGTTTATCCAATTTCAAAACTAGGGTCAGCTGGCATGTTCACCTAATGAATTCTTGCCTATTAGACTTTGTGAAGTTGATCCCTCATTTCTACCATAATTCCTATACATCATTTTATGTTAGAAAGAGTAACAGAAAGCTGGAACCTCCAGGTACTTGGGATGCTGTGTAGGGAAGATTGCTTGAGTCCAGCAGGTGGGAGAGTGTCTTAGTTACTCCTTTACTCATTGCTGGGACAAATACTCGGCACTCAAAATGAAGGAAAGAAAGGCTTATTAGCTCACAGTCACTGCAGGTTCAAGTCCATATTCACTCAGCCCAAGGCTGAGTGGAACAGGACAGAGAGCATCCAGTTCATGGTGGCAGAACAGCAATAATCGCAACAGAGGTAATCCACCAAACAGGGGAGCAGAGAACAATAGCTCTAGTCTGTCTCTCTGTCTCTTTTATTACATTCAGGCTCTCAGCTTCAGGCTATCCTCCTTAGGCTACACCCATAATCCCAGAAGTATTCAAAACACATAATCCCAGGGATCATGGATCAAGTCTCAGACTCTAGATCAGTACTAAATCCCATAATTCCAGTGACTCATGAGTCAAATCTCAATCTATAGAAGTCCCCACCCCATGACTGGATGAGGCTTTGGGGGGACAACTAGACATAATCCATAACAGAGAGGGAAAAAAGAGAAATATTAAATATAAGAATACCAAGAAGAAGAAGGGGGAAAATGGGAAGAAAGGGAGAAAGTGAGGGTAGAAAAGAAGCAGAGAATTAAAATTAATTTCAGAAAATTAGCAAGCTACTGTGATTGAATAGGACCCCCAAAGGCTGAACCATTTGACAGCCTCTCCATAACTGCCCTATTCAGCAACAAAGTTTTCTTTCTATTAAAATTCTTCCAGATCACTTTCCCATATTAAGTGCACATAAACTTGTAAAGAGAAAATGTGACAGCTTACTATTAACACAAACTAATTCTCTTAAAAATATGTAGTTGAAAATTAAGACATAAGACTTGATAAATATGGCCTAGAGAGAAGGAACCTAGAAAGGTTGGAAATAAAACATACCCTAACAGTACAGGCACAGAAAGAATAACTAAGATATTGTATGAGTGAGGTCAGAATCTCTACAATAAGAAAAAAAGGTCAGTGATATGAATGGAGAAAGAGCTTAGGGGTACACCTAAAGTACATGGATTGGTTGTGCAGTAGATAAATTTTATGTGATGCACACCCCTAAGCTCATTCTGCTTCGTAGAGTTAGGGACAGGATTAGGATTGCTAATATACATGACGTTCACATATATACACACATTCATATATAAATATACAAATGTGTGCACAATTGATATTTATATGTCTACCTTAATTTATTGGAGACAGGAGACCCACTCTAGGGCAGCTAGTAACCTGAGTGGTATAAAGGAGAAATGAGGAAGGAAGGATTGGTTTTATTGTTTTGGAGGAGCTCCAGTCTTCACCATGACCTTGGATATCCTTGTCTTGAGCCTTTCAGTGCAAACCCTTGAGCCTCCATCACAAGCCCTTCAACCTCCTGATATGAACTCTCACCAGACATTTAACTCCAGGCTTCTGGCTCATTTAGATCTCCAGTATGCAGACTGCTTTTTGCTCTCTGTTACATCCGACTCTGTGAGTGGCCATTTTAAGACAATCTAGTAATTTTTTTTGTTTGTTTTTGTGATGCTGATGATCAAACTCAGGACCTTATACTTGCTAAACAGGGACTTTAGCCACTGAGCTATCTCCCTAGCCCTAAATTATTAAATAAACTATATATAAATATATTTTATTTTGTATTAATTCTGTTTCTCTAAAAGCACTGACTGACACAACCATTATGAGAAGCCAGAACCTCTCATAGGAGAAGAAGGGCTTCACAACTGGGGATATAGCTCAGCAGCACAAAAGCCTGCCTTGCAAGTGCAAAAGTCTTGGGTTCAATTCCCTGTGACAAACAAGTGGGGGAGCACCTCAATTTCAGGTGTCAACCAAGAGCAAATGTAGAACCCAAAATTGTATTTCCACCTGACAGTAATGAGGAATTTCCTGTTCTATGTTAGGCAGGCATCAAGATAGCCAGCTGAGGCCCAGAAGATAGCTCAGCAGCTTAAGTGCCCGCCTGCCAAGCATAAGGTCCTGAGTTAGGTCTGAAAAGAAGAAAGAAAGAAGGAAAGAAAGAAAGAGAGAAAGAAAGAAAGGAAAGGAAAGAAAGAAAGAAAGAAAGAAAGAAAGAAAGAAAGAAAGAAAGACAATTAGTTAGTAAGCCACCAGCCAAAACAAAAGTTTCCAGTGGGATTTTAGTATCTCTTCAAATAATATGAAAATTTCCAGAAAACTCACAGGTTTCAGGTAATAATTGACTCATATCAAGAAATAGGATAGCCTCAAACTGTATATAAGACACAACAGCCACGAATATTGAGAAGAAAAGGATGTCATGGTGAGCTGACAAAACTTAAAACAGCTATGACAAAAATGCTTCTATTCTTAATAACAAACACACTTGAAACAAATAAAAATAGAAACTATCAGAAATATGCATCATAAAGTAGTATTTCGTTCATAAAATAGAATATAAGTCAAATAGAAATTTTGGAACTTAAAATATAATAATAGAACTTCAAAGTCCCAATAGATTGATTCAATAATAAAAGGGAAGGGAAAAATTAACTATAACATGGAATAAAAGACATTGCCAAATCTGAACAGTAGAGAATAAATAGTGAAAAGAAAAACAACAGAAAGTAAATAACCCAAACACCTATAATAGAAGGTGTGATATGTATGTCTTCAGAGTCTCATACACATATGAGAAAATGAGTAGGGTTGAAATAAAATTCTGAAAAAGAGGATGCATGTCCAACTTTGTGAAGAAGCACAAAGCACCAGATTATATTAAAAAAAATAACAAGGGCATGGTGGCACATGCCTGTAATTACAGCACTTGGGAGGCTGAGACAGAAGGATTACTATGAGTTCAAGGCCAGTGTGGGCTACAAAGTCAGACAAGGCCAGCCTGAGCTGCACAGTGAGACCCTGTTTCAAAAAAAGGGAGGAGGAAAAGAAAGAAGTTACAATCAAGATAAACTGAAATAAAATCCAAAGAAAGTTACATCATTATTAAACTTTCAAAAACTAAAAACAGGCCGGGGAGATAGCTCCGTGGCACAAGCGCCTACCTAGCAAGTGCAAGGTCAACAGTTTGAAACCTAGTCCTGAAAAAAAAAACCTAAAAACAAAGGAAGAAATACTGAAAGAATCTATGAAAACAAAACAAAATTTTGCTAATGAGAAAAAAAGTTCTAATGATAGCTGATTTCAAATCAGAGACCATGAAGGTAAGAAGGCAGGGGCACCTTATTTTTTAGTTTTTAAAAGAAAACCATTTCAACCCAGAATGTTACCCCAGGAAGAGAAATGTCCTCAAATAATGAAAGGAATCACCAATTTTTTCACATATGGGTAAAATAAGAAAATCGTTATTAGACCTAACGTAAAAGGGTGACTAACAGATGCTCTCTAAATAGAAAAGAAATGAGAAAAGAAAGAAGCTTGGATTATCAGGAGATAGCTCAGTAAGTGCAAGGGTCTGAGTTCAATCCCTGGTTCTGAAAAACAGAGAAGAAAAAAAAAAGAAATAGAAAAATAGTATGGATGAATAGTAGGCTTTTCTTCTCTGCTTGAGTTTTCTGAATTATACTGGACTGTTGAAATAGGGTGATAAATTATGCTCATATAAGATCTTAAGCCGCCATGAAAACACATGAAGATACATCACAAAACACTATAAATTATCCCAAGCAAGTTTCTAATAAATACTCATTTATCCTACATGAGGTCAGGAAGAAAGAGATTGCTTATAAACAACAAAACAGGCCAAAGAGGACACACCAGAGCCCAGGAGCTAGTAACAATGAATGCTAAAGTGGTACCACTAAGGAGGAGAAATGTGAAATATGAACTTCCTTTTCCACTTCCAGATTGCAAGGGTCTGGTTATTATGGAGAGAAAACAGTGAGTGCTAAGCAAGATGATTTGCACTAGAGGTGGTAGATCTCAAGGGGAAGTAAAGGATTAGGAAGTCATTAAACTGATATATTCAGCTTTGCTTTAAAAAACACTAAGAAATATATAAGGTATGTAATCACTCGAATATCTAAAATATGACCCATTTTCTCAGAGAAAGAAATTCAACAAGCCTATAAATATATGAAGAAATGCTCCACATTACTAGCCATTCATGAAATGCAAATCAAAACAACACTTAGACACCACCCCATCGCAGAAAGTATGGCTACCATAAAGAAATCAACCAACAACAAATGTTGGAGAGGCTGTGGGGAAAAAGGAACCCTTCACCATTGCTGGTGGGAATGCAGAGTGGTGCAACCATTATAGAAAGCAGTGTGGAGACTCCTTACAAAACTAGAACTGGAAATCCCATTCAATCCAGCTATCCCCCTACTGGGAATTTTCCCAGAAGAACTGAAAACTTCATACCATAGTGATATCTGTGCACCTATGTTCATAGCAGCACAGTTTGTAATAGCCAAATCTTGGAAACAGCCAAAATGCCCATTATCTGAAGAATGGTTTAAAAAGATGCGGTATTTTCCTAAAATGGAATATTACTCAGCTATAAGATGATAAATTAGAAGACTTCATGTATAAGTATCTTGAACATATACTTATAAGTGAAATAAACCAGACCTACATATGCAAATATCATATAATTTCCCTAGTGTGAGAACTCAAAACATAAATAAATAAACAAACAAACAAACAAATAAATAAATAAATAAATAAAAATTTTTAGGGGAGTACCAGGAATCAAACTCAGGATCTTGTGGTTTCTGCATCCTCAACTCCTATAAATTTTGTTTAGTAGAGTGACTTAAATACAAAATGCATTTGGAAGAATTTTTAAAAATTAAGGTTTTTTGAAAGTGTTAATGTTTAATTATTTGACCAATCTTACATACCTATATCTAATAATCTAAACAGATTTGATGATGAAATTTTGTTCTTATTTTGAAATTCTGTACTATATGTACTCTTGCTTGTTACTCATTTTCTATCTTTGTTTCTGCTATTTTTACTCTTTAAAATATAATTTTAAATATTAACAAAATAAAATCTACAAACACTGCATGATAAAAAATTTTGAAACCGTAAAGCAAAACTAAGAAAAATAAAATATATCCCATCATTTTCAGGACTTCAATTTTATCAGAGAGCTACAAAAATGACTTCATCAAAGCTTAGGTAGAATTCAAACAACTTCATCATTTAGGATTTCCTCTGTTTTATGGATCTGGCTTAACTGAACTCAAACTAAGACATTACAGATGCATGATAATAGTAACACTAAGAATACATTTACAGAAGCTCTTAGAGTAGAACGATACTTTTGAAAAGTATACTATAGTATAGCTACGTATGTGAATGTTGGGAGTACTGGAATAACACATAAAGGAGAATATGCCCATTGGGCACGGTGGCACACACCTGTAATCTCAGCAGTTGGGAAGCTGAGGCAGGAGGAGCAGTGTGAGTTCAAGACCAGCCTGGGCTACAAAAGTGAGCACAAAGCCAGTCTGAACTGCACAGGGAGGCCCTGTCTCAGAAAGACTAAAAAAAAAAAAAAAAAAAAAAAAATGTGAATATCTCTGTGTGTCTATAAAGGCAGCAAATCTACTTTTGGGTTACAAAAATCTAGACGTGGTTTGTGTTACAGGTTATGGATATTCCTCCAAGAATTTTCCTGACAAGAAACCACAAACACTGAGAAAACCCTAGAAAAACCGATAATGCAGACAATCGTTCCTACCAGCTTAGTGTCAAGTGGGTATACAATGTCCAGACAAAGTGAAATAAAAATCCTCAGCTATTGCATGATGTGGTGATTATTTGGGAAATGTCCCTGGGAACAGAACTTAAAGCACTTGTGACTGTTGTGACTGCTAAAACTGTTGTGACTGCTGGGTGAGCTCGCTCAGTCATAAGCTCCATATGGAAGTGGTTTCTGAAGTGAAACACTGTGCTTCTGTAATTCTCCACTTGAATGGAGGTAGGTTTGGAGCGGAAGTGAAGGTTAAGGAATTCAATCCCACCAGCCCATGAAACTTCCCGCATTTTCCCTCCATACTATGAAAATAACTAAGGGAAAAAATGAAATGGCCCAATTTTGGACATGTTCTCATAGTTTAGCCTATCATGAAATCTCGAGTTATCAAATGATGAACAAAGTTCTGAACCTAAATGGAATGCCTTCAAGTCTACGGGAAATTTTCTGTTAAAAAAGAAAGTATGATTTTACAAGCACACAATTCAAATAATCAAAACACTGATTCATGAAAAACCACAAAAAAACAAATAAATGAGATGAAAAATAGGTAAATACAAATAAGTCCACACAGCAAGAAGTGCTAAGTCCCACACAACCTGCAGAAAAGTGCAAAATGAGAGACTGATTGGTTTATGATCAGTTATAGAGTGGATGAAAGTGCGAAGTGACAAAATGTTGACTTTTTCTGTATTGCCAACATATGGCCAACATATTGCCAATAAACATATATGGGCGTCTTAAAAATTTTTGAACAAACTCAACAGTTTTTCACAAAAAATATCAGTACATTATTTCCATTATTTTCATGAAGATTGTTAAAATTATATCTGTCCAAAAATACTCCACAGATCTAGATTGTTATTTTGGTATACACACAGTTCCATGATTACTGTAAGAATCAGAATTAGCCAGTTCTATAGTCTGGTATACAATTTCCTTACTTAGTCTTAGTGAAGAGATTCAGACAGGTACAAATTATTATGGCTTTACCATACATTTCCTTTTAATGCTGGTTTTTCGACTTTTATATTTTCTCAGGAAATAGCAAAGAGAATGTATTTGAGCATCAGATAAAAAAAGAGGAGAATTAAAATAAAATGATATGGTTTCAATTGTCTGTGCACCTATTCAAGGCAGTGATTGACAGGGTAGATTTACAAGTATGACCCAATGATATGCTATCTAAGAGAAACTCACTTTAAGCATAAACTGTTTGGGAAGACAGAAAGTAAAGCTATGGGAAAAACACTTATTAAGCAAACATTAATCAAAGGAAAATAAGAGTTACTATATTATTATTGGATAATGTAAACTTTAATGTAAAGAAAATGACCAGTGGGGCTGGGGATTTGGCTCAGCGGTAGAATGCTTGCCTAGCGAGCTGGAAGCCCTGGGTTCGGTCCTTGGCACCAAAAAAAGAATAAAACCTGTAGAAAATGACCAGTAATGTTGAAGAACATTATATAATGAGTGTAGAGTCAGTTCTCTATGAAGAGTAGCAATCCTAAATGCACATGCAAGAAGAACAGGATCAAGGTATAAGAAAAGAGCTGGTAGAATTTAAAATAAATAAGCAAAATCAAAATTATTCCTAAAGACCTCAACATCTCTCTCTTAAGAACTGATGAATAAAACTAGATGAAAAATCAGCAAGGATGTAGAATTCAACATATCCAGACATGGTGCTACACATCTGTGTCCCAGCTACTAAAGAGTCTCAGGTCAGAAGACTGCAAGGTGAAGGCCAGCCGCAGTAGTTTAGCATGATGCTGCCTCTAAGTAAAATATAAAAAGGGCGAGTATGTAGCTGAAAACAAGGCCCTCAGTGCAACATGTTTTTTAAAGAAACAAAGAATTCAAGCCGGGCGTGGTGGCTCACGCCTGTAATCCCAGCACTCGGGAGGCTGAGGCAGGAGGATTGGTGCGAGTTCGAGACCAGCCTGGGCTACAAAAGTGAGCTCAGGACCAGCCTCAACTGCATAGCAAGACCCTGTCTCAAAAAGACAAAAAAAAAAAAATTCAATACCATTAACCAACAGGATCTAGTTAGCATTTGCACAACAGTCCAAACAATGAACAGAATATACATTCATTTCAAGCACCCACAGAACACTTGTGAGTAAATTATATCCTATATCAAGAAACAAACATCAATGAATATAAAAGAACTGTAACATACAAAAAATATTCTCAAATCAAAATGAAATAAAGAATCAGTAAAAATAACTTCAGAAAACTTGGAAAATGAAAACAACACCACTGTACCATCTGTGAGTCAAAATGGAAGCCTTAAGTGAAATAAAAATGTATGGAATGAAAATGCATCGAAGTGCTAGGGCTGTGAATTAGCAGTGGAGACATCGCCTAGAATGCACAAGGCACCTCTAGCACTAAAAAAATAAGTATGCAGTGTAATTTAAGAAGTCCTGAGAGGAATATTGATAGCCCTAGGTGATTACATTATTTTTATTAATGAAAAGTCTCAAATTAATAACCTGAGCTCCAATCCAAAGCAGCTAAAAAAGTAAGGCAAGGTAAACACAAAGCAATTGGAATGAAATGAATTTATGAACATAAAGTGATGAAATAAGCAATAGGAAATCAAAGAAAGCAATGAAACAAAGACATACTTTTTGAGATAATCAATCCAATTCACTTTTTTTTCCTTTTTTTTTTTTTTTTTTTGGCGGTACCAGGGATTGAACTCAGGCCCTTGTGCTTTCCAGGCAAGCACTTAATCCACTGAGCTATCACTCTGGCCCCCAAATTCACAAATTTTTAGCAAAACTGACCAACAAAGAAGGGTGGGATGCACAAATTACCAGTTTCTGAAATACAATAAAAGCTATCACAATAGAACTTGCAGAACTGAGGTGATAATAATTCACTACAGCAGACTATATACACATATATTTTACAACTTAGATTAAATGGATGAATTTATTTTTTATTTCTAAAGAGAATAAAGAAGGTTTTTAAAAGCCATTACAAACAATACTGATCTTTGCAAAGAAAATAATAAGAATTTAACAATGGTTATTATATTGCATACTATTGTGTTCAAACTAGTTGTTTACATTACCTTGTAAAATTGGAGAGAAGGAAGGTATAAGATATTTATTTTATTTTATTTTTTTTCTTTTTTCAGAACCTTTATTTGTTTATTCACTTATTTTTATGGTTGGTCAGCCCACCCCGAGGGCAGGGCTGGCGCAGTATGTAGTGCCAGGGATCGAACCATGGTCCCTGAAGCTGCCCAAGCTTCCCTAAACAGGCGCTTTGGACTACTGAGCCATCCCGCCGGGCCCGGTATAAGATATTTAAAAGGATGTGTCAGAGGGTAGCACAATTGTATAACTATCAGCCTGGGAAGCATAAGGTCCTGAATTTGATCCATGCTACCAAAAGAAAAAAAAGATAAACAGAAAAACAAAAAAAATTAAGCATTAATAGCTCCTTTGAATAGACTAGCAGAAATCTATAGTACAGGGGGTTGGAGAGATATCACAGCAGAATAAGCGTTTTCCTGGCAAGCGCAAGGTCCTGAGTTCAACTGCCAGTACCACAAACAAATAAATAAATAAATAAATAAATAAATAAATAAATAAATAAAATAAAATAAAACAAAACAATAAAAAAAAAAAAAAGAAATCCACAGTATAATTATCCAAGCTAGCCTGTGGATATAGATACTTCTTTTTCCTTTCCTTCTTTTCTACTTTTACTCTTCCCAGTTGTATCTTCCCTTTGAATATTCTTTTCCATTCTCATTTCATTGTGATGCATAATCTTCTTGGTGATTTCCTGCATTCTGTTTGCTAATATTTTATTGATGATTTTTGAATCTATGTTCATTAGGGAAATTGGCCAGTAGTACTCTTTCTTGGTTGCATCCTTTTCTGGTTTTGGTATCACAGTAACACTTTCCTTCAGGAATGAGTTTTGGAGAATTACAAATTCATCAAAAATTTTAAGAAGAGTTGGCATTAAATCCCCGCTAAATTTCTTATAGAATTCAACTATTGATCCAGCAGGACTGGGGGTTTTCTTTTTTGGTAAGTTTTTCATTTCATTTTGAATTTTATTGACTGGTATTGGGGTTATTTTTATAAGTTCCTGATTCAGCTCTAATAATTCATATATATCTAGGAACCTATCCATTTTTTCTGTATTTTTCATCCTGTGAGAGCAAAGATTTTCAAAGTAGGTATTGATGATTTTCTGAATTTCTACAGCATCTGTATGGATTTCACTCTTTTCATTCCTTATTTTATAAAATTTTAATCATTTGTTCCTTTCTTTGGTAAGGTTGGTGAAGGATTTATGACTTTATTCATTCTTTCAAAGAAGCAATCTTTTGATTCATTAATTCTTTGTATTATTTTCTTCATCTCTATTGCATTAATTTCTGCTCTCATCTTTATAACTTCGTCCCTTCCTTGGTCTTTCGACTTTACTCGCTCTTCTTTTTCTAGGAGCATGAGCTGCAACATAGGGTTGTTTATTTGTGTTCTTTCTTTTTTTTCCTGATATGAGAATTTACCACTCTAAATTTCACTCTTACGTTTGCGTTCATTGAGTCCCACCGGATCTGGTAAGCCGTATCTGCATTTTCATTTGATTATGAATGTTGTTTAATTTCATCCTTAATTTTTTCTGTGACCCATTGATTTTTCAGGAGGGTGTTACTTAATTTCCATGTATTTATGGTGTTTTTGCAATTATTTTTGTCAATAGTTTCCAGTTTTGTTACACTATGGTCAGATAGCATGCGTACAATAATTACGATTATTTTGCATTCACTCATGCATGTTTTATGAGTTAGTATATGGTCTATTTTGGAAGAAGAATGTGTGTTCTGATGTTGAATGGAACACTATAAAAGTCTACTAAGTCCATTTGTTCTCAAATTTGTTTTAGTTCTGCTATCTCTTCGATAATTTTTTTGCTATTGATCTCTTTTTGACAATGTGGTATTAAAGTCCTCCATTACAATTTTGAATGGCTCATTTTGATGTTTCATGTCTGTTAAGACTTGTCATATATTTGGGTGCTCCAACATGGGTACATATATATTTATGAATGTTATCTCTTTCTCTTGCAGTTTTACCCTAACAAGTATGTAGTGAATTCTTTATATTTTTTTGACCATTTTTGGTTTGGAGTTGATATTAGCAACGAGTATAGTTACCCTTGCTTCTTTTCTGGGTTCTTGTCTTATGGAGTATCGTTTTCATCCTTTGACTTTCAGTCTGAATTAACTTTGGAGTTAAATGTGTTTCTTGTGTACAATGTATTGCTTGATTTTGTTTCTTTATCTGCTTAGTCAGTCTAAATCTTTTGATTGGTGAATTTCTTGAGTTGGTCTTTGTCATAGAAGTATATTATTTCTCTGTTAAATTTGATATATAGCTTTGTGGGACACATCAATCTGGGTTGAAAACTGTTTTCTTTTAGGAATTGAAATATTTCATTCAGAGCTCTTCTTGACTTAGTGGTTTGTGTTGAGAAATCTGCCATGATTCAGGTGGGCCTTCCATTATAGGTGATCAGTTTTATTTCTCTAACAGGTATTAATATTCTGTTATTTTGCTGAATTTCTTGGATCTTGATTATTGTGTGTCTGAGCATACATTTTTTTTATTATAGCTGATTAGAGTTCTATATGCCTCACTTAACTGTATGTCAGATTCTTTTCCCATGCTTGGGAATTTTTCTGCTACTAGTTTTGCAAATATTTTTTTTATGTCACTTGTATTGACTCTTGCTATTTTGTTGACACCTATGTCTTACATTGTTTTTCTCTGTATTGTCTTTCAGCTGTTGAATTGTTATTTCCTTGTTTCTTGTTTTGCGAGATCTTATCTTTCAATATCACTAACCACAATGCTGCCTTTAAAGTCTGAATACCTATCCTTAGTTTCATTCAAGTGGTTTTTCCAGCTCTCGGTGGAATTCTTGCTGTGTGCTCTTCATCCCTGTGTTGGTTGTGGTTGGGAAATCATGGCGTGGGAACTGCTGATAGCAAGATGTTTTCTGGAATTGCCAAAATTGGGCACCCTGCCCCCAACTTTAAAGCCACAGCTGTTATGCCAGATGGAAAGTTCAAAGATATCACCTTGGCTGACTACAAAGGAAAATACATTGTGCTCTTCCTTTATCTTCTTGACTTCACCTTTGTGTGCCCCATTGAGATAATTGCTTTCAGTAGCAGGGTCAGAGAACTTAAGAAACTTAATCACCAAGTGATTGATGCTTCTGTGGATTCTCGCTTTTGCCATCTGGCATGGATGAACACACCCAAGAAACAAGGAGGATTGGGGCCTATGGATATTCCCTTGGTGTCACATAATAAGTACACCTTTGCTCAGATCTAAAAGACTGATGAAGGCATCTCATTCAGGGGCCCCTTTATCACCGATGATAAGGGTTTCCTCTGGCAGATCACAGTAAATGACCTTCCCGTTGGCCGCTCTGTAGATGAAACTCCGAGACCTGTTCAGGCTTTCCAGTTCACTGGCAAACATGGAGAAGTGTGTCCAGCTGGAAGGAAACCTGGCAGTGATACTATCAAGCCTAATGTCCTTAAAAGCAAAGAGTATTTCTCTAAACAAATGTGAGCAGTGGGTCAAGAGAACAAAATCTCTTTTGTACATTTTTTCCATGCTTTAAACTCAAGTTGTGTGGGGCAATACATATTTTTCCTACAGGGGTTGTGGAGACTATCTTTTCTTCCACTGGTAGTAATGACCTGAGATGTTTTTAGGAAGGGATGATAATATATGATATATGATGTACCAGGAGAAGGGCCAAGGCTATTCATTGACTTTTTGTATTGCTTACTAAACTCAGTGGAGTTCTTAATATCCAGGATATCTGTTTGAATATGTTTCATGTATTCTATTTTTTTCCTGTATTTTTTCATTCAAAGTTTGAGTCATTTTTCTATTTTCCTCTATTTTTAATTATATGTTTTCAGATATGCTGAGCAACCCTTTCATTACTGTCACTGTGTTTTTTACCTGAGAGATTATTTCTGGTCTGATTTCTTTTGTAACATAATGGAGCTCTTTCTTTAGTTTTGTTGTTATCATTTCAGAAATTTCAGGTATGTCACTTCCATGTTCTTATATATCCTTGTCTCCTGTACTTGTTCTGAGTGGGGTGGAGGTCTGAGATTGCATTTGTTCCTTTATTTTCACGTTATTGAAGCTACGAATGTTCAACTGAGCTCAGCAAGAATGGTAGTGTGGCAGGGCAGTGATCTATAGGGCTCCCCCATCAGTGGCAGGGGGCAAGCTGAAGCCCTGTATGGCCCTTGCAATAGTTACAGGAAGGATAGGTCTGACCAAGACTACCAGGAAGGTGAGGCTACAGGCTGCAAATCAGCAGAGCTTCTGTTAGGGTGGAGTGTGGGCGGGACAACATTCACCAGACTCTGTAACTGCCCCAGCTCAGTCTGCATTCTGCGATGGTTCACGTGGCAGACTGCAGCTCAGTGAACCTCACATCATTGTGAGTGGGTGGCGAGGCAGGGCTCGCCAGGGCTGCATAGCTTTCTAGGGTTCAGCCTGCCCTGTGCAACAGTGGTGGGTGCAGGCTCTCAGATGAAGTTCTTTAAAAACACAACCTGTCGTTACTCAACCAATATAATATATATTATGTATATAAAAATACAAAAATTGAATTTGTAATTTAAAACTTCCCCAACCATTGCTGAATTCGCTGAAATCTGCGAAGCAGTTGTATAAAAAAATAAAATATTCCTTATTTTTACATGAGGTGGTTATATACATAGACTATCCCAAAGAATCTACAAAATACTATTAGAATTAATAACAGAGTTTAGAAAGGCTATAGGAATAAGGTAGATAGAGCAGCCAGGCCTTTGTGTGAGTGGGGCTGTGCGGGGCTCTCTGGATCCTCATTCAAGTCAACACACAGGCCTGGTGGGAGAGTGCAACTGCCCAGGGTCCGCTGAAGCCACATTCCAGTCAGAGCCAGGCCACTGTGTGAGTGGAATCACCCAGGGCCTGCTGAAACCTCTTTTGACCCACACCCAGGCCCAGCACAAGAATGAGACCAACGGGGCCCTCAGGTTCCTCATTCCAGTCAGAGCCCAGGCCCAGAAAGTGAGTAGGGCAGCCCAGGGCCTTCCAGATCTTCATTCCATCCAGAGCCCAGGCTCAGTGTGTGAGTGGAACATCTTCCATTAGACAGACCTGGTTTGGAACCCTATAGCAGAAGTCTCTCCAGAGATGCTAAACGCAAGACCCACCCTGCTGATGCAGCAGCAGAACGTCTTGCCAGAGTGTCATAGCACATTGATCTCCAAGGGCTGCAGTAGGAACAAGTGAAGAACGTCAGCCAAGTCCAAGCCACACCCACCTGGGCAAGTTTGAACTTGGTAGATCCAGACCAGGTGCTAAGGCAATAACTTGCCCAAAGCTCTTCACCAAAAGTCAGAAGACGGTGCTATACAAAATGACAAAAGAAGGAGGAAAATGTATTCTCAGTCCCAAAAGCCCACACAGAACAAACGCAGAAGACACTAGCATAGAAGAAATTGGAAATTGCACACCTGGAATCTCTGAAATAATAGCATCTGAAGTGAAGAAACAACTGTAGAAAAGTATAGAGAAATTCTGATCAGAAATAATTTCTAAAGTAAGAAAAGAAATGATAATTACAATGAAAGAAGCACTAAGTGATTCTAAAGAAGACACTGATAAAACAATAGAGGAGAATAGAAAAATGATGGAATCATTGAATGAGCAATATAGGAAAGGAACAGAATGCATGAAGCAGATTCGAAGTGTTATACAGGAAATTAAAACCTCAATCACAAGCTGGCAAAAACATTTCAATGAAAGTGAAAAGAAGAGTGGGCATGGCTGTACCCACCTTAATCCCAGCTCTTGGGAGGCTCTAAACATGCAGATTACTATGAGTCCGATCTAGTAGTGAGACACTCAACATCCTGTAGACCCTCCCCTAAAAAAATACAAAAAAAATGAAAAAGAAAGTGAAAGGAGAATTTCAGACCTGGAAGACACCATTGCAGAAAACTAGGATGCAAGAAAAAGTAATTCCATGTGTGCAAGATGATGCAAAGATGAATACCATGAGACTAATAGACATCAATGAGAAAGGATCCAATACAAATGATATAAAAAGAATATGGGCAGAAGTAAGAGCAGAATCCTTCCCAAAGGTGGGGAAACAATTTGACACTCAGGAACTGAAGCATACAGAACTCCGAATAACATCAACCCAATTAAAAACACACCCAAGGACTAAGGATATAGCTCAGTAGAATAAGTGTTTCACTGGCAAGCATGAAGGCCTGAATTCAGTTCCCAGTTCTCCAAAAATAAATAAATAGATAGATAGATAGATAGACACAAATAAATAAAAAATAAAAACACACCCAGACATACAATAATCAAGATTCCAGAAATTCAGCACAGAAAAAGTACACTAAACACTGCTAGAGAAAAGAAATAGATCACATTTAAAGAAAAACCGAGCAGAAAAATGACAGATTTCTCTTTAGAACCATCAGGTCAAGTAGAGCATGAAGCAAAGTACTATAAGTCTTGGAAGAAAATAAATTCCAACCCACAATGATATACCTTGCAAAACTCTTTCAAGTTTAATGGAGAAGTAAAAAAACTTCCATGATAAAGAACAATTAAAGAATTACATGATGGCAATGCCAATCCTACACAGACGACTGAATGATATTCTAGGGTCAGATCAAAATGATCACAGCTCCGTAAATGAGAACAGAAAGAACCCACCAAAAAGAGCAAACAAACACAGGAGAAAAGGAGGTATACAACAGCAGGCTTTCAATTATTCTTTGTATACAACAGCAAAATTTTCCATCAGCATATTCTACAAATAGACTTCTGCACCCTGAGTTATGATTCTGTCTCCATCTACAGGGTGGATATAAACGAAACAGCAGTAGCTCAGTCCCATAAGTGGCACCGCCCACCAGTAAGTCTCATGGGTATTGTCTATATCCACAACATACTTGAACTTTGTGCAATATCCTATCCTCAAACTGTTAGAAGTGCTGGTCATATCCAGTATTTTTGTTATGTCTTATTCTTAGTGATTTTTTACTATCATGAAAACTTTCTTGGTTCATGTTTTTATAAATAATAACCTACTCAAATGCTATGTGAGCACTCTAAATTGGTCACAGATTGGTACCTACAATACACAACATTCTGGCCTCTTAGTTGGGCTCAGTATTTAATTTTAACTTTGCAATATTGTTTTGAAATATTTATTTAATTTTGAGTTAATTAATATCTAATTAATTTTCTGAATATTGATTAATTTAATTTTTGTTCTATGATTTATTCTACATCTTTTTTGTATTTAGTAAGGGTATACAAGTTCTACAGGGTCTCATTATGTAGCTAGGACTTCTAGTGAGCTGCCTGTGTTCAGCCCACAAAGAGCTGGGATTACAAGAGTGTACCATCACCCCCAGTCACAGTAGCTATCTCAGTGTGCTGGGGGGGGGGCAGCTGGCAAGGCAAACCAGGGATCAAACCTCAGGCCCTGGCATCTGCCTAAGCAGGCACTTTAATCCACTGAGCTATTTGGCCATCCCTATATACTGTATCTCTTTGACTTACAATCTACTTACAAGGCAAGGTATGGTATATTTTCGTAATATTAGAAGCTTACAAAGTATATCTCCTTTTCCATTGACTTTATATTACTTCTTCCTTGTCCTGTCTTTTATATAGACACACACACACACACACACACACACACACACACACACACAGACGAAAAATATGTATATAACCTGACATAAGATTAATACTATCTGTATAAATATTCCATGATTTTTTTAAGTGGGTTCATTTAATATAATTATATTTTATAAGTCCTGCATGACTACCATTTTGAGAGCTCTTTATTCTTTACCAGGACCATACAGCAACTTATTTTGCCTTTGTATTATGATCTTTGCTATTTTCTGCATGCTATGTCTGGGGGTATTAGAATATTTTGAGTTTGCAGAAATGCAAAATATTTTAGGGTGTTTTTTTTCTATTTTAGGACAGAAACTATAATGTCTACAGGGTCTCACTGCATAGATTGTATTTGAAGTGGTCCGCCTCTGTCCAGTCTCCCATGTGGTGGGATTATAGGCATACACCACCACACCCAAGTCTCCAATGCTGGCTCAGTGCAACCCCAGGGGTGGGGCTGGCAGCACAGGCACAGGATTGAATGCCTATCTCCTGCATGTGCTTAAGCAAATGCTTTAATCCGCTGAGCTATTTGGCCTGCCCATAAAAGAGCACGGCAATTTTTTCCCCCTCTTCTCAGTATCAGGAATTAGAACTCAGGACCTTATGCTTTCCAGTCAGGAACTGACCTAGCTCCCTGGCTCCACTTATACTTTTCAAAGGTATGTTTGCTAAGTATAAAATTAAGTGAGGACAGATCTTTTATTTTTCAGTCCTTTGAATTAGTCTAGTTTCTTACCCATTTGCTCTTTTTTTCCCTCATGTGGAATAAGATGGAACTTAATTTGCTTCTTCCATAGCTTATATTTTTCTATGTATATGCTTTAATAATGCTTTGCTATACAATTAATTTTGGACAATTTCACTGTTGTGTATCTTGATATGACTTTATTCGTGTTTCTTGTGCAAAAGGTTCATTTTTCTTGGCAAATGTGGTGCTATAATTTCAACTAAATTCAGAAAATTTGACTAGCTGGGCATGGTGGTGCATGCCCTTAATCCCAGCACTTTGGAGGCTGAGGCAGGAGGATTGATATGAGTTCGAGATCAGCCTGAACTACAAAAGTGAGCTTAAGGCCAGCTTGAACTGCATAGCGGGACTCTATTTCAAAAAGACAAAAATGAATAAATAAATAAATAAATTCAGAAAATTTAAATATTTTTTGCGTACCCCATTTTACTTTGAAAATTCTAATTATATGATTATAAGTTTCTTGATTTTGGCACAGAGTGAACTATTATATGATCTGTAAATTTTTTTTCTTCATTTTTATCTTAGATAATTTTTGATGTTATATTTATTTAAGTTTGTAAATTATTCACAATGTGCAATCTATTATTAGTTTCTTGCTATGTATTCATTTCAGAAATATTTCTCTAAAATTCATTCTGTCTACATCTTACATCTTTCACATTTCGATATTTGTCTACAATTTTTAATATACTATGTAATTATTGATTTTAAGTCAATTTAGTAGTGAGAAAAAATAAAAAAGCAATAAGGCAGACTTGTAAATATCAATTTTGCATTTTTTGTATATCTATGTATGTATGCATGTATAAATGTACGTGCAATATATATGCACAGGTATGTACACACAATGTATATGGGCAATCAACTGATGAACACAACAATTTGAAGTGCAATAAGACCTAGACTTGCTCAAGGAAAAAAATAAAAATCTGAAGCAAATTTAATAAAACATTCATGTGCTGATGCAGGAGAATCACCATGAGTTCAAGGCCTGCCTGTGTTACATAGTGAAATGCTGCCTTAACAGAGCAAAAACAAAAACAAAAAAACAAGAAAATCAGGAAACAACATACATGGATCTTGTTTATTTAATATGAGATATATACCATATCTAAGTGTTGAAGTCTCAATATTGTGAATTATGTTGAAATTTTCCCCAAGTTGGTATACAGATTTAAAGGAAACTATCCCTGAAAAGTCTTGGTGAGGCAACTCGGTGTCAGACTGAGAGTTTTCAGTGTACAAAGTCCTGAATTTGATCCCCAGTCCCATAAGACAAATAACTAAGAATGAAAAAGGTAATTTTATAGATAATAAGATAATTTTATAGTTATAGACATGGTTAGGCCGGGCGTGGTGGCGCACGCCTATAATCCCAGCACTCAGGAGGCTCAGGCAGGAGGATTGGTGTGAGTTCGAGACCAGCCTGGGCTACCAAAGTGAGCTCAAGGCCAGCCTGAACTGCATAGCGAGACCCTGCCTCAAAAAGACCAAAAAAAAAAAAAGTTATAGACATGGTTAAACTAAAATTTTGATGGAAAGACAAAGGAACTAGAATAGGGAAAAGATTTTTTGAAAGAGTGTGAGGTATCCACCCATCTAACTACTTTCAATACTTTCTGAATAGCTGTATGTAGTATTTTCTTATTGCTGCTGGAACAAATTACTACCACTGTTGACAGTAAACAGCACAAACTATTGAGCTGCATTCGTAAAGGTCAGAGATCCTAAATCAACCACACTAGGCTACAGTAAAAGTAATCACAAGGCTCTATTCCTTTTGGAAACTCTTAGGAAACATGAGTTTCCTGGCTTTTTGCAGCTTGTAGAGAGCACTTACTATATAGTCTTTGATTATAGTTGTGGTCTCTTACCCATGACGCATTATCTGTGCTTGCAGGAACACATATCTTCTCTCAGATCCTGGTCATTATGTCTCATTGATAATCCAAGAAAATGTTCTCATTTCATAATTATTAGCCTGATCATATCTGCAAAGTCCCCTTTACCATGTTGTTATGGTTTGTGAGTAGTTGTCCCCCCAAAATTTCATGCAGTCGCGGGGCAGGAACTTCTAGAGTTTGAGATTAACTCATGATCCACTAGGATTATGGGTGATCCAAGGTTGGGATTATGGGTTTTAGTAGTGCTGGCATTATGAGCATGAGTGTTACATCCAGCCTGCAGGAGGGAACCTGAATGTAATATAACAGAGACAGAGAGACATACTTTCTCTATTGACATTGTTGCTCTTAAGTCACCATGAACTATTGCTCTCTGCCATGTGCTAGTGTGCTTTGCACCCAGCCGAGGATAGACTCAAACCTCTAGTAACTGTGTGCTAAGTACACCTTTCCTTTCTTTATTTGGAGTGTCAGGCATTTGTCCCAGCAATGAGAGAAGAGTAAGTGAGACACATGTAAAATAACACAATTACAAGTTAGAGTAGATATTTTTGAGGAACTCTTTTCACCCTCCTAGACTACAAAATCAAGAATATTTTGAATTAAGGGAGTGAGAGATACAGTGACCAATAGAATAGGAGAGAAAATGGGGGAAAGGCTCTATTTGACTAAACGTACAAAAGCTTCTCAATGGAGAAAAGGTAATAGTTTCAATAAATGGTATCAGAATAACTAGACATCTAAAATAATGAACCTCAACCTAAGTCTCATAGTTACTAAAAAAGTCATGTCAAAATAAATAATATACATAAAACTTTTAGGAGGGGCCCGGAAGGATGGCTCAGTGGTCTAAAGTGCCTGCAGGAGGCTGCAGAGACCTCGGTTCCATCCCCAGCACCACATGCTGTGCCAGCCCTGCCCTCAGGGCAGGCTGAGCTGGCCATAAAATTAAATAAAAACAAAGCAAACAAAAGTTCTGAAACAAGACAATAAAATAAAATAAAATAAAATAAAATAAAACTTTTAGGAGAAAATCCTTGGTATGTACAGCTAAATTTATTTCAAAAATAAATTTTTAAATTTGATACTAAAAGCATAAGCAATAAAATGAAAATTTGCTAAGAATTCTTCATCAAACTAAAAAATCTGCTTTGCAAAAACCCTGTGAAGATGATGAAAAGATAGCTGTATTTAGGTTATAATATTGCCAATCACATGCCTGCCAAAGACCTACCATGTAGGATCATTGAGAACTCTCAGACTCCAACAATAAAAACAAACCAACATTTTTTAATGAACAGAATACATGAATGAACATCACTAAATAACATATGGAGCCGGGAGTGGTGGCGCATGCCTGTAATGCCAGCACTCAGGAGGCTGAGGCAGGAGGATCGGTGCGAGTTTGAGACCAGCCTGGGCTACAAAAGTGAGTCAAGGCCAGCCTCAACTGCACAGCGAGACCCTGTCTCAAAAAAAAAAAAATCATATGGAGTAAACGTGAAAAAGTCATTAACATTATTAGCCTGAGGAACATGAAAATTAAAATCACAACTAGATATTAATACATATCTAGCAAAAGACTAAATTTTAAAAATAGTGACCAGATCAAATGTTGCTAAGGATGTGGAGAAACTAGTTCACTCAGACAGTGCTGGTGGACATGAAAAATCTTAAAGATCACTCTGGAAAAGTTTAGTCGTTTCTTATAAAATTAAATTACGCAACCCATCAAGTTCACACCTGGATGCTTATCTCAGATAAATAAAAACTTACGCCTACAAAATTATCCAGATGAATGTTCATAGCAACATTATTCATAATAATTCTGTGCTAAAAACAATATTCTCTGGGTAAGTCCTTAAACAGTCTGTTCTGTGGAATATGACTCATGAAGTTATTGATGTGCATTACAAACTGGTGAATCTCCTGAGAATTATGCTGAAAAAAATGCTAATCTCCAAAGGTTATATAGTCTTTGATTCAACTTATATATTGTTGAATTTAAAAAGTTCTGGAAATAGACAAATTTAGTGGTTAAGCTGAAGATTGGGAGAGAAAGGATAATGGATATAGGTAGCTATAAAAGGGCAAAATGAAGGATCCTTGCGACAACCCAGTTCGGGAGAGGTGGCGCACACCAGTAATCCCAGTGAAAATGAAAAAGAAAAAGGAAGAGGAGGAGTAGGTGCACAGTACTAGGGGTGTTTTTGTCTTTTTTTTTTTTTTTTTGCCTTTTTGAGACAGTGTCTCCCTATGCAGTTGAGGCTGGCCTTGAGCTCACTTGTGTAGCCCAGGATGGTTTCAAACTTCCACTGATCCTCCTGCCCCAGCCTTCCAAATGCTGGAATCACAGGCATGTGCCACCACCCTGGCTCAAGACATTAGTTTTGCAAGATATTACTATTCAAGGGATCTGGATAAAGACTTCAGGAGTTCTCAGCCATATTTTTTGCAGCTGCTTCTGATGCAACAACTATGTCAAAATCAAAGATTTGTTTATTTATTTGAATAAAACCAGATATGTGGTCAATGGCACAGAACAGAGGATACATGAACATTCCTATATGTATTCAGCTATTTGATCTTTGACAAAAGGGCCGAACACCAATGATAGTGGAAAGAGAGCTTATTTAACAAGCAGCATTTGGAAAACTGGATATCTGATTGCAGAAGATTGAAAATGGACACATATCTCTCACCATGAACTGAGTTAAAACTGAACTGCATGAAACACCTAAACATTAAAACAAAAACATTAGACCCACTGGAAGATAATTAGGTAAAACACTTGAAGATATAAATGTAAGAATGGCAAGGGGTGAAAAGAAGAGATAGGGAAAGTGCTGCACAGATAGCTCTGTGGCAAAAGTGCCTGGCTGGCAAGTGCAAGGTCATGAGTTTGAATCCCGGTCCCAGAAAAAAAAGGGATAGGTAAATAAATATATTCCTTCTATGGCATACATAGGAACCTAATAAACTTCACTGAACATAAACATTATATGCCACAATATGAGCTAACGCTAATAATATCAAAAGAATGAAGAAGATCAGGATGTGGAATTAGAGGAGAAGAGGAAAAGGCAGATGTAAGCAGAAGGGGATCATGAAAAGGAGCAAGTTGATTCTTTGCTTTGTTTTTTGAGACAGGGTGTTGATATGTATTGTAGGCTGGCTTTGAACTCATGATGTTATTTGGGCTGGCCTTGAGTTCTCAGCAATCCTCCTGCCTCAGCCTCCTGAGTGATGGGATTGCAGGCTTGCACCACCACCCGGCTAGAATAAGATATATTATGTTCATGTACCTACTCCCCGAGATAAATGAAAAATTATGTACTACAAACATGCACTAGTAAAAATATATGAATAAATAATGTAGAAAAAAGTTATATTTAAAAATACATGAGTAGCTGGGCGTGGTGGTGCACTCCTGTAATTCCAGCACTTGGGAGGCTGAGGCAGGAGGATCAGTGTGAGTTCGAGACCAGCCTGGGCTACAAAAGTGACCTCAAGGCCAGCCTGAGCTGCATAGTGAGACCCTGTCTCAAAAAGACAAAAAAAAATACATGAGTAATGATGGTGAAAGATTAGAATCAATGAATAAAATAGGAATGCAAAGAGACTGGCGATGTGGCTCAGTGGTACAGGGCTTCTTTAGCACGTGCAAATCTCTGCATGTGAAGTTACCACTGTGAAGAAAAGATGAGTCCATACCAACACAAGTAAATAAACCTAAAGAAAGTTTACATGGAGTTGTTAAATGCTCATAACGAAAAGTGGTGATCTTTTCCCCTCCACCTTCATATCCTAGTAGTTCATATTTCAGCTACAACCACTCACAACATTTTAGCTGGATTCTTTTTGTATGTATTTATTTATTTGCCTGTGTGGTCTACAAGTATATACATTTTTACCCACTTCTCATTTTGTCAATTGACTTTCTTTCTTTCTTCTTTTTTTTTTGTCTTTTTGAGACAGGGTCTCACTCTACAGTTTAGGCTGGCCTTGAGCTCACTTTTGTAGCCCAGGGTGGTCTCGAACTTGCACTGATCCTCCTGCCTCAGCCTCCCAAGTGCTGGGATGACAGGTGTGTGCCACCACATCTGGCTCATTTGACTTTCCATATTGGTATGTGTGTATTTGCCCATTGTCCCAACTCATTCTTTTAAATCAATGGTCAGCATTTGCAAAAGTATGTTTCATTGTTGAAGCAACTGGATTTAATAATTATTTCCTTTCTCACAAATTTTTGCTGTTGTTAAAGTTTTGTGGAACAATTTCTATCTCTTTAAGTCCTATGAGCCTAAGGGGATGGGGAGATAGCTCTGTGGCACAAGGGCCTGCCCTGGCAAGTGCAAGGTCATGAGTTCGAACCCTGGTCCCACAAGAAAAAAAAAGTCCTATGAGCTTATCAAATTGCTTCATCAGCCTGGTCAATTGTCTACTAAATTTTTTTTTTATTGTTTTTCTTTTTTCTTTTTTATTTTATTTTTTTTTCCAATTCTTTTATTGTTTAAATTTAACAATGGTTATATTACATATTTTCATCATCGGATCAGTTTAGATTAATACATATAGGTATATAAGATTGATCAAACAACTAAACATTAACCTTTCTAAATCCACATTACTTTTTTTTTTCTTTTCCCCCTTTTTTTCTTTGAAAGTTGACATATTACAT
>PVJA010020423.1:0-37008 GCA_004027025.1 Myocastor coypus | reverse complement strand
GGGGATTTGGCCCTGGAAGAAAAAAAAAAAAAAAAAATGAATGTTTAGTTATACAGGTCTTGCTTCGACTTGCCCTTGACCACCCAGCAAGAAAAAAAAAAAAATCCTTAATTACAGTGCATGGAACGCGGAGCTAGATTGGTGAGATGAACTTTAGGAGGCTTAGATTCAATAGCCCCCAACATCACAAGCTTCACTGGTGGCCCACTTCAATTGCAAAACCTTTGGCTGTGTATGTATCTGCTTCCTCTTAGTCCAAAGAGAAGTATATTCTTTTCCTTTTTTTTTTCTTTCTAAGCAACATCAATAGGGAGGTGGGTCATGCCCACACACTGTACTCTGTAGAATGACTGTGAGGACAATATGCAATACGTCAACTTTCAAAGAAAAAAAAGGGGGGGAGAAAAGTAATGTGGATTTAGAAAGGTTAATGTTTAATTGTTTGATCAATCTTATATACCTATATGTATTAATCTAAACTGATCTGATGATGAAAATATGTAATATAACCATTGTTAAATTTAAACAATAAAAAAATTGAAAAAAAAAACAATATAGGAAATAATCAGATCCCATAAAAGAGTTCCAAAGAGATATACAAGAAAAAATCTCATTCACAAGCTGGCAACACCATATGAACGAAAGTAAAGATAGAGTTTCAGATCTTGAAGACACAATTGCAGCTAATGAAAAGGTAAGAAAGGATCTCTTAAAAACAACTAGGATTCAGGAAAAAAGAATTCACCATCTGGAAGATGATACAAAAATGAATGTGAGATTAATAGGAATCAATGAGAAAGAAGGAGCCAACACAAATGATGTAAAAATAATATGGACAGAAATAATAGCAGAAAACTTCCCAAATGTGACAAAACAATCTGATATTCAGTTAACTGAAGCATACAGAACTCCAAATAACATCAACTCCACTAAAAACACACCCGGACATATAATAGTCAAGATGCCAAAAATCCAGCAGAAGAATATACTAAAGGCCACTAGAGCAAAGAAACAGATCACATTTAAAGGAAAACCCTTCAGAACAGTGGCATATTTCTCTTCACAAATAAAGTCAAGAAGAGCATGGAGCAGAGTGCTTCCAGTCCTCCATGAAAACAAATTTAAGCCCAGACTGCTATATCCTGCAAAACTCTCTTTCAAGCATGAGGGAGAAGTGAAATACTTCCACAACAAGGAGCAACTAAAGAATTTCATGATGTCTGTCAAAGCCAACCCTACACAGACTACTGAGAAGTATTTTAGATAGAGACCAAAATGACCTGAATCCTACAAATGAGACCAAAAAGAACCCACCAAATAGGGTAACCAACTAAACAAAATGATTATATACCATGACAAAGTAGGCTTGATCCAAGAAGTGCAAAGATGATTCACATATACAAATTAATAAATGTAGTTCATTAGATACACAGAAGAAAGGACAAAAATCACATTATCATCTCAATAGCTATAGAAAAAGCCTGTGACAAAGTCCAACATCTATTCATGATTTTTAAAAATCTGAAAAGAAGGGGACTGGGTAGATAGCTCTGTGGGACAAGTGCCAGCCTGGCAAGTGCAAGGTCATGAGTTTGAACCCAGTACCGCCAAAAATAAATAAATAAATAAATAAATAAATAAATAAATAAATAAAATCTGAAAAGAATACAAAGTCTTCATCTAAGCATAATAAAAACTATCTCTGATTAGCTGACTGCTGTCATAATAATAAAAAGACTAAACCTAAAATTAAAATTAGAAATAAGACAAGAATGTTCAGCATCACCAGCCCTGTTTTAGTCTTCAAAATATTAGCCAAGGGCTGGAGAGATAACTCAGAGGATTAAGCACCTACTTTGGCAAGCTCATGGATCAGGGTTTCATCCTGGTCCCACATGCTATGCCACGAGTCTGGGTGTTGTGGCACACACCTGCAGTCCCAGCACTTGGAAGGCTAAACACAGGAGAATCACTATGAGTCCAGGCTGCACAGGGAGACCCTGTACCAATTACATAAAATGAAAAAAAAAAAAGAAAACAGCCAGAGCAATCATAAAAAAAAATAAAAAGGGTATATGTACAGGAAAAATATTAGTTTTGATTGCATGATCCTTTACTTACAAAACCCAAAAAAATTCCCCCAAAAGTCTCCTAGAATTAACATCAAATTTCAACAGTGTAGTGGGATACAAAATAAACATACATAAGTCAATACTGTTCCTATGTGCTAATAGTGAATTTATTGAAAAAGCGATTACAAAAATAATACCATTCATAATAACATCGAAACACTTAAGTATTAACCTAGTCATGGAAGTGAGAATTACATAAGCCATCTATCTCTATAATGAAAATTACATCACTTTTATAAAGAAAATCAAGATGGGTATCGTAAATGCTAAAATATCCACTATTCCTAGAAGGCAGAGTAAACATAACCAAAATATTTATACTTACAAAACTGACTTATAGATTTAATACAATCTCAATCAAAATACCAGTGTCATTTCTCACAAAGCAGGAGAAAACAATCTTGAAATTCAGACAGAATCAGAAGAGGTCCAGAATAATAAGAGTAACCCAGGATAACAAAAATAAAGCAGGTGACATCACAGTTCCAGTCTTCAAAATATACTATAAAGCTAAAGTAGTTAAAACAGCATGAAACTGGCTAAAACAGTCTATAAATAGAACAGAATAATTATTGAGCATTTACTTGTATTTAATGCTGAATCTTGAATGTGTTATATATATTTCCTATGTACCTTGTAAATTCAATTGTTCATTTTTCTTTCTGTGGTATTTTAGTCTTTTCCCGTCCTCTTTTTTTCCATCTTAACAGATTAAAAAATAGTTAAAACATAGAAACAATGCAGAATTTCAAAACACAAGATGATAGGAAATCAATAATGGTTGCACATTGTTGTCTTTAAAGTAGTTGTTCAGATTACTAGATAAAAGCATGAAAATTGGTTAAAATAAAAAATTTTAAGCATTAACTTCTCCCTTCAGTAACAAGATAAAAATTAATAGTACAATCATCCTAGCTATGCTGTATATAAGCACACACTTTCCTCTTTCCTTTTTTCTTTTCTCCTTTCTCTTACTCCAATAGGACAGAAGAAGCAGAAATAACCTCAGGTGCATGTGGCCATTTGATTGTAAACAAAACATACAAAAGGATGCACCTCAAGGAAAATAGCCTCTTTAATAAATGGTTCTAAGCTGGGTGTGGTGGCGCACGCCTGTAATCCCAGCACTCGGGAGGCTGAGGCAGGAGGATCGGTGCGAGTTCGAGACCAGCCTGGGCTACAAAAGTGAGCTCAAGGCCAGTCTGAACTGCATAGTGAGACCCTGTCTCAAAAAGACAAAAAAAAAAAATAAATAAATGGTTCTAGATAGTCACTCGAGATTCATATATTGCTTCGTGTACTAAACTAAAATTAAAATGGGTGAAAGTCGAAATGTTAAAACAGATACACAATCTATTGGAAGGTAAATAGATATGCAACTCTTGAAAATGTAAGTGTAGACAAGGATTTTCTGAACAGAACCCTAATGGCACAATAAATAATACAGAGAATCAATCATTGGGATCACATCAAATTAAAAAGCTTCTGTACAGCAAAGGCAGCAACCAACAGAGTGAAGAAAGAAAAAAAAAAAAAAAACAGAATGAGAAACAATTTTTGCCAGGTATTCCATGAAGAGGAGAACTAACATCAAGAATGTATAGAGAACTTAAAAAATTACTCCCCCCAAAAATATAAATAACCTAATCAAAATATGGGCCATTGAAATAGAAGCTTTTTTTTGGCTGGATCAGGCTCCCTTACCAGCAAGTCTGGTAAGGCATGTGGGGCTGGGATCAAACCTAGATCCCCTGCACCTCACTGTGTTTGCCTGAGCAGGTGCTTAAACAGCTGAGCTAAGCTGCAGTCCCCCCAAGGGCCAATGAAATAAATGGACACTTCTCAGATAAAGACATACAAGTGGCCAGTAGATAAATGAAAAAATGCTCATCATCACTGGTCACCAGAAAAATGTAAATTGAAACTACACTGCCATATCATCTTACCCTAGAATAATGGCTATCATCCAAAAATCTAATCTTGACAAATGCTGTTGAGGATATAAGGGAAAGGGAATTCTTCCATATTGTTGATGGGAGTGTAACTAGTACAACCACCATGAAAATCAGTGTGGACATTCCTCCAAAAACTGAAAATAGAAATTTCATTTGACCCAGGTGTACCCTCCTACATATCTTCCCAAAAGAGTTAAAAGCAACATATTATAATGATACACACATACCCATGTTTATAGAACCGCAATTCATAATAGCTAAAATTGGAAACAACTTGTTCATCAATATGGGAATGTATAAGGAAAGTATGGAATTTATACACAATGGAGCACTACATTGCTGTAAAGGAAGATAAACTTTGGGCATTTACAGGTAAATGGGCGTAACTTGGTTGAGGTAAGTCAGACACACAAACTTATGTGAGAAATGCAGTGTGCACATGTGCACGTGTGTGTGTGTGTGTGTGTGTGTGTGTGTGTGTGTGGTATGCGTTCATACATATACAAAGGAACAAGATAGAAGAGAGAGAAATAGGACATAGGGGAGAATTCAAATACTTTCCCAAATTGTATACTTCATTATTTCAAAAAATATTCAATATACATTCAAATTTAGTCTATTTATATTACCAGTTTGTGTTAGTTCATTTCAAAGAAAAGTTTGTGTCACTATTTTTGTTTTGTAAGGCCCTCATTGGCTTATACCTTATACCCTGAGTCACTACTTTGAAGGTGTTGTTCTACAGTGTACTAACTATTCTCTTATTTTGCTATGAAATTGCCTTTTGTTTTTCATAAAATAAAGTCCGTTCTCAAGAGGGCTCCTGGTGACAATACTCTGAGTCATGGAGAATCCCTGGGAAGGAGTTGGTGCAGGGCAAACAGGCCAGACATGTGGGCAAAACCTGTCAGTCAGAGAGGCAGGTGCACAGGACATTTTCCAAGCCCTGAACCTGGGTACAGTGAGAAAGTGCTATCTTCCTCTCTCCTGGTGTGAGTTAAACAGGCTTTTAGTAGGAAAGCCTACTTCTGCCACCAGGCTCCGCCATGAGAGACCAAAGCCCCGGCCATCGGCCTCAGCCACTGTGAGCTTCCTCGCCAGCCCACTCTCACTCTCCTATAAGCATAAAACTCACTACCTGTTTTCCTGCGTCTTGTGCAATCTTTAGTTCAGGACACCAAGAACGTGGAGGGAATCCCTGAAAGAGTCCTGCCCCAGAACTAGTAGCACCACAGTGGTTTTCTTCTCCAAAGCTAGCTGCAGTGTCGGAGGCTCACCTCCAGACCAACTTCTGCTGGGTTTGTAGCTTGCCCTATCTGTGAATTTCCCTGCAGGTGGGGCAGCCAGTCTGTTCTGGTTGTGAGCACCACCGGCCCACCCTAGGCTTTCCTGTGCTTGCAGTCAGCATCTTCTTTCCTTGGGGAGCTCTGGTCAGTACTGCAGACTACTTTCTGCTTTGCTCTGTGTGTCTGTCTGTCTTCCTTTCCATGCTGTTTAGCTTTCCTATCACCTTTTTCTTGATTCCTAGGTTGGCTCTTCTCCTCTTCTTTTTTTTTTTTTTTTTTTTTTTTTTGTCTTTTTGAGACAGGGTCTCGCTGTACAGTTCAGGCTGGCCTTGAGCTCAGTTTTGTAGCCCAGGCTGGTCTCGAACTCTCACCGATCCTCCCGCCTCAGCCTCCCGAGTGCTGGGATTACAGGCGTGCGCCACCACGCCCGGCTTCTTCTCCTCTTCTTGAAATATCATTCTCTTGTCTAACTGCCTTTTCTCCACTATAGTCACACAAAGGACTTCCTCTTTCCCTGTCCTACCTGGCTGTCAAATTGACTACTTACTACGTTAATCACTTTACAGTAGAAAGTAAGCAAATAAGCATATCTCTATGAACAAAGAAAAATGTAGCATTAACTATATACTATCTCTTTTTCCCATTTGTGGCCCAGTTTCTGTCTGGGCATTCTTTCACCAAGCCAAATAGCTGACAAAATTGAGGTATTAATAACTGCTAGATCATGACTAGACTGCGTAGGCCCAGCACCAGCCTCAATTTCATGGAAGCACCAGAGGAAGAAGTTTGATCTTTTTTTTTTTTTTTTTTTTTTTTTTTTTTTTTTTTTTTTTTTGTCAAGAAGTTTGATCTTAAGGGTCCTCTAAAACACTGTTTTTCTTTTTCTTTCTTTTTTTTTTTTATTTTTCTGTGGGACCAGGGTTCGAACTCACAACCTTGCACTTACCAAGCAGGCACTTGTGCCACAGAGCAATCTCCCTGACCCAAAGCAGTGTTTTACAATGGAAGCTCATGCTACACTAATAAGCAACAAAGCCATTTAGGGGAGATATGCTCACATTCCTTGAATGAAATGCAACAAATTACAATAAAATAGAAACTGTCCATATGTAACCTGGAAACTTTTTTTTTTTTTCATGAAAACTTTATTTCAGCTATATTTACATATACTTAGGTACTGAGGTCTGATGTCAAATATAGGTTAGACAATGGATTTGAGTCAATAATCTTTAAAGTCATCAATCTAAATAGCAGAAATATGACAGTATCTGAGCAAGGATGGGCTGGGACTGAGGCTCAAATACTTATCAATGTGATCTGCCAGCACCTGGCAACCAGAAAATGTGGACTGGCCCTTCTGCTTCCATCATAACCTCAGCTACAGAGACTCCAAACCCCCTCACTTTCCTCCTTGCATATCCAAATTGCACTAGTGGTCCCTTGTAACTATTGACTGACTTATTTAATAGCATTTATCTGATTTTAACTTTGCTTTGCTGAGCCAAACTCAATTAAGAGTAGAGACAAAATCCTCTGATGCAATATTTTTAAATATTTATTTATTTATTTATTTATTTATTTATTTATTTATTTATTGCCAACCAGCTCAGCCTGCCCTGGGGGTGGGGCTGGCACAGCATGTGGTGCCAGGGATTGAACCCAGTCCCTGCAGTTGCCTAAGCAGGCACTTTAGATCACTGAGCTATCTCGCCAGCCTCTCTGATGCAGTATTTAAGAATCATTACAGCTCTTCAATCGCAGCAGTCACTATGTAATCTTCAACTTACTGATTTGAATTATATCACATGTTGACTGAAAAGGACAGCACCACAGTGTTTTATTTAAAATACCTGTGAAGACCCTATGAGTAATTGACCTTTTACTTTACCTTTCAAGAGGAAATAATTTTATAGATTTAAAGAATGTGCAATTCAAATAAAGAGTTGGAGGCTGTCACACTCTTTGATTCTCTACGAAGATGCAACTGCACGACAGAGCTCACTCCCTCATGCTTGGAATCTGTAGCTTAGCCAATCTCTGCCACTTTGAACTTGAATATGTATGTCAAGGGCTCTGAGTAACTCTCGGATGCCCAAAATGATTCGTAGAAACTGGCCATAAATATCTTCAGTTTCACTGGAATAATTTTAACGTATTTGAGGGGGCAACACATGCTTAGAATCCGTACTACCATAGGAGCAAGGTAGGAGAATTCAGACCCACCTTGGGCAATGAGACCTTGCCTCAAAATAAAAATATAAACACTGAAGGCTGTAGCTCAGTGACAAAGTGTTCCTGAGTTTGATCCCTTCTAGTACAATGTAACAAAAAGATAATTCTAATGTGTTTTATGTCTTTATGGACTCTCCAGTGATAATGTTGTAGGTAGCTAAGCTAGACAGAAATAGTATAAGGAGTCAGAGAGGGTTAGGCCCTCAAAGTGCCTATATATGGGATGAGATACCTTGTAACTATAGGGGAGACAATACCTCCACAGTAGGGGACCAAAGACAAAAGATGAAACAAATGCACCCACACGCTCCCCTAGGGATAGGCATCAGAGATTGATATTCTAAATAGGTTAGCAACCATCCTGTAAAAAATCAGAGTCACTAACCCATCACCCAACAGGAAGAGCTCCTGTTCCATATTCATGCCTGCTTGCTATGACTGGCTTCCCCATTTTATCTCAAGTTCATTTTATCTAAGGAATTATTCTTGCAGTCTTACTGGTGAACCACAACTTTGTCCCACCTCCTGCCCATCTTGTTAATTTCCCACTTCCCCCCCTCTTTGGCCCTTAGAAAAGGCAGGGTCCTTGGCAGCCCACTTAGGACCCTTTCTGTGTCTGATTCTGACAAAAGTTTTCTTTCCTCCAATAAATATACTCTGCTCTTCACTGTTGTCCCTAAAATTCATTCTCTCATCTTAGAGAATATGAATTTTAGAGAATACCAAACATCTAAGAAATCAGGGGTTCATTTCTTCTGTATGAATAGCACAGTTGATGGAAAAATCTCACTAAATAAAGCACAGTTAGAGGAAAACTTAATGATAACAGACAACATGGTGGCCGCTAACTCAGTGAGTTACTGTCCAACCGACAGAACATTGTTACAAAGACAACTAAAAATAGAAAAAATAGAGTATTCTGTTTTTCATGAGTTCTTAAGGTTTAGAGATGAACATAATAAAATCTAGAGGGACTTGCAACAAACTGTCAGACTCCATAAATAAAAGGGTCTAAGCTATTCTACCAACCCAAGATAAAAATGCCTGGTGTCTCTTGAGGGCTTTTAGGTAGAACTTCTGGAGAGTATCTCTGAGTGCTGAGTCCCAGCTATGACCCCTTTCAGCCGGAAGAAGCCAGAACGCTCATTGCCCATATTTCCCTCACAGCAGTTCAGGTTCCTTCTTCAGAAGGGGGAATGTTGAAGACAGCCAAGTTGGAGATATTATAGGCAGTCAGACAGGACTGGACCCTCCAAAGAGATAACACAAAAGGCAAGAGGTCTAGCAGCTGTAGGAAGGACAGATGCTCCCGCTGAGGGCCAGACCTAAAAACCAAAGGTCAAATAAATGCTGATCTCTTTAAAGATTGACATCCAGGATTAATCATCACCTGAAGGGAGCGAGAAGGAAAAATCACTTGGAGATCATCCACCAGAGATGGGGTTTTTCCTCCTGTATCACTATGATGGCTTTATTGTCGTTTCTGGTGAGTATTAAAGGTAATTTCAGTTATTGGATTTATACTTCAAATCTACCACTCAGTAGAAGAGTCCAATGATGGAAAAAGTCTAATAAATAATAACACCAAGTTAAAGGAAGAAAAAAGGGACGGTTTCTTCTCTAAAGAAAGGGCTGTACAGGTGTAGATGCTAGTAGAATGTTTCCACTGCCAGATCTGCCATCCTGCCAGGATACCAATGTTGTACATTAGGAAATCTGTAGAGGAGAGGCAACCTGGGAATTAGTTAATACTTCCAAGGGAAGCGTCAGATTGGAGCCCTATGAAGCTCTATTGGAGTTTTATGGCTCTGCCTGGATGGCAGAAAGAAAGAAATTGAGATGAAAATACCTCATTATTTAAAAGGAACACAACTCGTTCTACTCTGGCATGGGTTCACCTCCTTCACCTGTTGCTTATAAGAAACTCTTCTAACCATACCACTACATGTCACAGTTGTTTCTTGAATGTATGTCTAAAAATCTTCTATTAGCTTTGAATTTTCTAGGAATAACATCTATAGCAGGACAAGGATAAGCATCTGACTTCTGATGCAGCTGTATCGTCCGAGACAGGACTTCTCTTCCATGGAGTAGTTCCAACGTTTGCTGGAGATGTTGAAGAAAAAGAACAAAAGTGAACCCATGATAGCCACGCCCTTGGGAGTGGTGACCATCACCACCACGGCTGCTGAGGATGAAGTGGTGTTGAACCAGGGCATACAAACTGTTTATCATAAGAAATCAGAACAACTGTGGGCTTTTTAGGATACATGGACTCTAAAATGTGGGACATATTGTTGTTATATTGAGATGTTGATCTATGGTGTGTTAGCGATTCTGTCTCATCAAAAAGAAGTTGATGATACTTTTGTGAGATGATTGTCAGAATTGTTTGACACTCATCTGTTACAGATAATGAAAACCTTAATGGTATCCTAGTTTTTAGTGGAAGCATCGTGATATGTGATCTTTGTACTGATTAGTGGTAAGGACAGGTCCATCCACAAATTATGAATCTGTGGTCCTCTCCCTGATTTTTTCAAAAAATTAAGAATGGGGAAATGTAGCCTGATGGGCATTTTCGAAAGGCAGAGTGTGATGGACGGGGCCCAGAGGCAGCTGCGGTAGGGCAGCTTCACCTGCATGTTCTCTATTTGTTGTTTTCTCCCTTTCTTGAAATGCTATTGGCTGACCCCTGAGTGAACCCTAGGATGTAAGCTGATGGAGGGCTTGGTTGTGCTGGTAACTAAGTATGTGGCCCTCCTTTACTTTATGAGACCGTGGTCACATTGGTGCCTTAGCACATGGTTCTCCTTCGCTGGTGTGATTGTCCACGAGATCACACTGACTATCCTGAATAAGGCTGAGTTGTTTCAGAGGTTCTTTGCTCACTTCGACAGAGACAGACCTCAGTGAGTCCTCTGAGCTATCTTCTTTGGGTCTTCTCATTGTTTCTTTCGGCACCAACACAGAACATTACAACAGAACATATCAAAGTTCTCAAAACTGTGTGCACTCTTAGGACTGTAGATCTCATATTAACAGTTTATTAAAAGGAATTAATAAAAGAAAACAAAACCATGTACGTTTATACACTTGTACACATCAATCCAGATGTATTCAACATCACACTGTCCATGATATAAAAATGTGGAACGTGATCTAATTGTCCAACAACACCAGAATGCACTATAAAATATCCATAATGGTGAAGTAACACATTCTCATCCAGGATGATGCTGTATGAACTGACCTGCAATTTTTTTGAAGGGTGTTTATGATAAATTACTAAGAGAAAAATACAGATCCCTAAAAGATACATGTTCCTGGCTATTTAAGAGGGTGTACATATGAGTGTATTTGCAAATATTTCCAAAAACAAAAATAAGGGTCATAACTATTGTTTTCTCCTTTGTATTTCCTGATTTCCTGGAATGAGTAGTGCTTTCAAAATGGAGGAGGAGAAGGAATAAAAGCAAAGCATTTGCAGAGAAATAAAAACTTCATAATTAATTATTAATAGTAATGGATGAATCAGGAAAAGTAGAAATGCATTGTGTGTACTTATTAAAGAATGCAAATTCATATAAAATACCAAACTATACACTTAATTAAGTTTCGCTTATATAAGGTAAGCCTCCCTTAGCAACAGCAGCAGCTGAGGAAATGGGATGGGCTTCTTAGTGCATATTTGCCTGTGTGATTCCCAGTGTCTCTGTGAATGTCTCATTCTACAAAATGTACCTGAGTCTGTGTGGGTTCTTTCACCCAAAGAATTTTGACCCTGTTCTGATTTACCCCAAATCCTGCACCAGAATCACTGAAATATCCTTATCCTTTTTTTTTTTTTTTCTTTCAGAATTGAGCTCACAGAGCAAACCATGCTTCGACATTTTCCCTCCACTTAGATTCAAAGAGATCTACTTTTGTCTTACATGGTTACAGAAGGCATCTGAGCCTTTCAACCATGAAGCGTGTGTCCCAGAGACATGCTATTGCACAATAGAAATTTCAGGCTCCAAGCTGAAGCTTTCATAGCGCACATGGCGGTGCAGACTTCTTTTCACTTAAAGCTAAAAAGATAATGCCCAGAGGACTTCGTCCCCTCTAATAGTCTGAGCCTCACTGACAACCAAGAACAAAAGAAGCATTCTCCTAAACAGGGGGTAATTTTCAAGTCACTCAAAAGCACTACGCTTCTCAAACCACTCTCAAGGAAGGTCACAGCAAGCTGATAGCCCAGGAAGACATTTGTGATTTAAGAACTATGGGCTGGGTGTCAGTCTGATCAGAAAACACACACAGCAGGGGACAGGAGAGAAAAACCTATTGCAGGAGAATTCCAGCCCGTCTACTGTCCCCACTGAAGGCTCTCTTGCAACTTTCTGGTATTTCATTAATGAACAGAAACAGTGGTAAAATCTACTAGAAGTTTGAAAAGATATCTAGGGACTGGGGAGATAGTGCCATTGTGCAAGTGCCTGCCTGGCAAATGCATGGTTGTGAGTTCAAACCCCGGTCCCGCCAAAAAAAGAGAGAAAGAGAGAAAGAAAGAAAGAGAGGAAGAAAGAAAGAAAGAAAGAAAGAAAGAAAGAAAGAAAGAAAGAAAGAAAGAAAGAAAGAAAGGAAGGAAGGAAGGAAGGAAGGAAGGAAGGAAGGAAGGAAGGAAGGAAGGAAGAAAGGAAGGAAGAAAGAAAGGATATCCAATTCAGTTTAGGAACACAAAAAGCAATCTCTGTGAGTTATTAAAATGTGAAGATAAAAACCAAAAAAGGCCCAGCAAAAATTGTTACATTCTCTGGAAAAAGGTGCAGAAACCATACAGTCTCTGACTCCTCCAGAACAAATAAAACTAACGGTTGCTTTTCAGTTCTATCCTTGGTCCACTGAACACACACACAAAAATATTCCTGGAGTTTTTTCAAATAAAATGACAGCTGGAGGAAGGCGTGGTAATACACGTGTATATGGTCTATTTTTAGTTGGATATTGTAGAACTTGTTACAGCAGTAACAATATTTTTCAAGCTCATTCAAAATCTTCAACTATTTCACTATTTCAGAAATGATTTTCCTCGCACTTTTGCTATGAAATCTTAAAATTTGTCTGTACATGATATGCATATAGATATGGTAATTAATTTTATGCAAATACTATTATGTCAAAGAAAACCAAAGTACATGGAAGTTAATTGGCTGTCCTAAGATCATATAGCATATTAACAAGTGTTAACATTTTGCTGTACTTTTTCTTTCTTTTATTCTTTATGTATGTATGTATTTTTATTATGGCTGGCTCAGCCTGCCCTGGGGGTGAAGCTGGTGCAGCATGTGGTGCAGGGGATTGAACCACAGTCTCTGCAGTTGTCAAAGTTTGACTAAGCAGGCGCTTTAAACCACTGAGCCATCTTATCAGCCCTGTGTTTTTTTTTTAATATTTGTTCTTCTTCAGAAATACAATACTATGTATATAGCTGAAGTCTTTGTTTTATTCCTCACTGATTTAGTTTTTTTCTTACATTCTCTGACGAGATCATTCTGCTGAACATAGTATACATCCCTGTTATATCTTTGCACTTAAACACATATGTACCAGAAAACATACGTGATATTTTGTTTTGATCATTCTGCATCTGCTTTATTTTCATTGTTTTTGTGGTGCAACTATTTTAAATCACATAAATGCAGTTAATCACTTCACTATGAATTCTACTGCATGAAAGCACTGTAATTTAACTACCCACTAACCTACAACAGATATCTGGAATGCTTCCAATTTTGGAATATTTTTAAAAAATGAAATGTGACAGCAGACTTCCAAGTGTTGAAGTAGCATGTAAGGAATTTGGAAGTTGGCACTCCACTCTAACACATCAAAAGCTGAACAAGAAGCAATAAACAGCTCCTTTGATCTGTCTGAAAGTAGAATCATACAGCAGAACATTGCTCTGGAGAGACAGACAGCTAGACAGACAGAGGAAATCAATAACGCACTTCCGCAAAATCAGTATATGGGATGCTCTGTGGAAACCCAGGCCAGGCCAGGAAAACTGAGGCAGTAATTGATGACTGAGTCTGAACAGGTAACTGCTGGGGCGAAGCACCCAAGGGGAGGCACTCCATTATCTTTCTGTGGACATAATTTCTGTTTTGTTTCATTTTGCTATTGTCATTTTGCTTTTCCCTAGGCTTTTTGTACAGTTGTTGGCTAATGTTTATGAAGAGTGAATACTGCTGACAAGAAATCCTACCTGAGACAGTGCTCTTCATTGCAGAACTGTGTCATCTCATCCTTTAGGCTCTCTGCTAGGAGAGTAGAATCAGGTCTGAAATAATACATGTTACATTATATCCTCTGCTATTATTGTCACAGTATGGAATTATATCTCTGCGAATGTAAACTATCTTATACCTGCTTTATGATACACATTATATTTCCCCAAAAATAAGACCTACTGGAAAATAAGCCCTGGCATGATTTTTGAGAATGCTTATAATATAAACCTTACTCTTAAAACAAGCCCGTTAATATCGTTCACCATCGCGGGAACACCAAGATACAGAATAAGGTCCATAACCCAGGAAAGCTCCATAAAGATGTATATGTAGCCAGGAACTTCTACTTTAAAGCCAACCCAGCTGGAACTTCTTATCCTCATCATGGTATCCCATAGATTGTCACAAGTCAGGTGGCATCAAATGATACAACCCTGCTCATCCTGGGAATAGGAAAAACAACTTGGTGTTCAAAATGTGGAAGGAACGACTAAGATTAGAAGGACTGAAGTGGCAGTGGGGGAAATAACTACATCTACTTATGTAAGCAGGATGGTATAGATCATTGTACTGGGATTTCTGTTGGTCTATGAAAAGGAGCAATTAATGCTTAACTTTTTTTTTATTAGCTTTGGTTTTTTTTCTCTTTTTTTCATTTTTCCCAATTTCTCTCTTCATTTCTTATAATTTTTTCCCGCTTTTTTCAATTTTCCATGCATATACCTGGTAATCTGAAAAGCTAATCTGAAGACAATAATATGCAATACAATAAACGCTGTCAAATTCATAGTATTTTGTTTAGTGAAGTTCTGTGTAATTTCTAGTTCTTTTTATATTGATATTATATATTCTCCTTAAAAAAATAAAAAAAAAATGTGAAATGAAAGATCATCCACCAGATAGATGCTTTTATTATGTTTATTACAACATATGATTAACATTCAATTATAAATATTAAAATATAATTAAATATGAACAAATAATATTATTGACATTAAACAGACGCTAACATATATATATTAGGGTTAAGCATTTGTAAATACTCAGGCAAGAGTTTTGGCCTAGAGTAAATGCCCATGCAAGCAGGTGATGTGATTTATTGCCACATGACCAGTTGAAGTGCACACACAATGCATGAGTGACATGCACTCTTGTTATTGAACATGGTTGTCTAACATGAATCTTCATATTGCAACACATCTTATGTGACAGACGCACTTAGCGTGCTCTCATCAGAGAGCGAATGGCTCTCTGAAACTTTGCAGTTTCTTTACTGCTTTTGTATGAACTATCTTTCCCAGCCATCACCACTTTTGTTGCTATTCCTGCCTCATGAGTCTTCAAGTAACACTTGATTTCATGGAAACTTGTTGAATTCCACCCTGCATCCCTTGGTGAGGAATCCATGGGACAAAGTCACTGACAGCTGTGTGGCCAGCGCAGCACAAGCAGGCTGCACTGATGAGCACGCTCATGTGAGGAAAGCTCCATGGCTGGACATGAGAGACTGCAGCCAACAGCTTCCAGGAAAGGGAGTCTTGGGAAATTCAGGCTGGAAAGTAGGGTTTAGAGAGCTATGACAATGTTGTAGAAGATGACATGACTATTTGAATAAGTGTAGACTTTTGTACTTACGTGGAGATTTTGGTACATAAATAATGCAAATTGTTGTACATGAAAAAATCAGACATTCTCTAAAATAAGCCCTATGACATCTTTTGAAAGCCAGCCCCTTCTCACTGCAGGGGTTGGGGGTCTGAGAAGCCCTTTCGGCATCCATCAATCAAGAATTCTGAGCACTCCAATACACAAAAAGACTAGTCTAGTTACATTTCTGTTCCTATGTCAAAATATTGGACACCCATAAATTAAAGGATAAACAGGTTCACTTTAGCTCATAGCTCATAAAGGCTTTAGTCTATAGTTGGCTGGTTTCAAGGCAGGGTGGTATGGCAGAGGAGGAACAGTCCATAGCAGGGGAAGCAGGAATCAACAAGCAACAATCTTCCTTCTGCTTTTCTTTTTATCCCTCCACGTTAAGCAAGAGTATATAAGTATTGTAAGAAGAGACAAAAATTCTAAGAATCCAAAATACATAGGATAGATCAGCGGTTCTCAACCTGCGGATCGCGACCCTGGCGGGAGTCAAACGACCAAAACACAGGGGTCGCCTAAAGTCATTCCGAATCATAACTGTAGCAAAACTATAGTTTTGAGATAGTCACCAAAATTATTTTTTGGTTTGGGATCACCACAACATGAGGAACTATATTGCAGGGTCACGGCATTAGAAAAGTTGAGAACCACTGGTATAGATCAAAATAGTATGAAGGAAAGTATTTGACAGATTGAAAAACCTTCTAAACAATATATGTCAGTAGAAAATGAAAAGTAGTAAAACAAAACAAAAAGTCTTAATAAAAAAACAGAACACAATATTGAAAAACTATGAGACAATCAACAAAAGGGCATCATACATATAATAGGAAAAAATGGAAGAGAGGGAAGGAAGGTGAGAGATAGCAAAGGATACAAACACCAAACAGAGGCAAGAAGCTCAGAGAAACCAGGTAAATGAATGTCAAAAACTATACCTACAGATGGTGATACAGCTCAGTGGCACAGTGCCTGCCTGCCAAGGGTAAGGTACTAAGTTTGATTCTAAGTCAAAAAAAAAAAAAAAAAAAAAAAAACCAAAAAAAAAAAAAAAAAAAAAAAAAAAAAAAAAAAAAAAAAAAAAAAAAAAAAAAAAAAAAAAAAACCCTGCAGATAGGCATATCATATGAAAGTGGCTGAAAATCAAAGATAAAATTGCAAGAAGATAGAGAAATAAAAATGTTTTATCTATAGAAGATCTTAGTGGGCAATTACATATGATTTCTTTAAAACTTTGCAGTCAAGAAGAGCAGGGAGTAAAATCAAGTATTGAGGGAGAAAAAGCAAGCAATATAAAATATTGCGTCCTGTGAAATCATCCTTCAAAATTAAAAGAAGCTAAAAATTTCCTCCAACCACAAACAAACAAACAAAAAAACAGGTCAGTGAGATAGCACAGTGGACTAAGCACCTCCTTAGGCAAGCACAGGGACAAGGGTTCAATACCCTGCACCACATGTTACACTGGCCCTGCCCCTGGGCACGCTGAGCCAGCCACTGAGACTGGGCATGGTGTTGCGCACCTGTCATTCTACCGCTGGGGAGGCTGAAAACAGGAGCTGTACAAGTGTGAACTGCACAGTGAGACCCTGTACCAAACACATTTAAAAAAAAAAAAAAAAAAGATAATTTGTTGTTGTTAATAGATCTACCTGGCAGGAAATATTAAAAGAAATTTTCCTGAGAAGGAAAATGATTTAGGTCAGAAACTCAGTCCTATACAAAGAAAGAAAAGGATTAGGAAAAGAGCAAGTGAAGGTAAATAAAAAATTTATTTTTATTACTTTCAATCTCATAGCTAACAGCTTATTCAGAATAATAATTGCAACAATATTTATTGACTATAGCTTATTATAAGGTGTGACTGAAAATATGATTAATATTAATTTTTTATTACAGTAAGATATTTTGTCATTAACTGCCTTCCAGGTACTCCCCCTTGCTGTGAAGACTCATCCCATTGTTCTGACCACTATATGAAACATTCCCAGAAGTCCTCTTTCATGAGGGCCTATAGCTTTACTGTTATGGCTGCCTTAATGTACTGAATTAACTCAAGACATTCATCTTGCCAGGTATAGTGCACATCTGTAAGCCCAGCACTCTCAGGAGGCTGAGGCAGCAAGCGAGATTAAAGCCAGCATGGGCTACATAGTGAGTTTAAGGCTGGCCTGCATTATATACTGAGATTCTGCCTCAACACAAAGTGTTTATTTTTCATAGTCATTTTAACTTTTGGAACAATAAAGGCATTTTATAGTGCCACATCAAATTAGTAACATTGAGGAGGACACAATATTTTTCTCATCCTGTCTGTTTTTGAATGGCACTCAGCAGTAAAGTCACTGTATTTTTAAATATATACACTGTATTTTAAAATCATATTTCATAAAAGCATTCATGAAAGACTTCCAGAGCTGCTTCAGAAAGTGGCGAGAATGATGGAATAAGTGTGTCCAAAGTCAGAGGGATTAATCAATGTATCTTTTGCTATAATTAAAACAAATTATATTTAACTATTAATCATATTTTCCATTATACCTCCTACATGTGAGATATATGACAAGGACAGGAGCAGGAGAAAAAGGACTGAGGACACCTGGTTGTCATAAGGCACTTGCATTATCTGTGGAGCCTCGAGCTTACATGTATAATGCAAATTCTAGAGCAAAAAGGGAAAGAGACCTTCAATAGTGTCAATTTTATAGACACCACAGGTAACAGTTGTCCAATGCTTTAGAAGTTCTAAGATAAAGCAGTTGAGAACTACATTAGCCAATACATCCTATAAATACCTTCATTAAAACAAAGCCAGTGCTCCTGGGAGCCCCCTTGCACCTGCGTCCCCAGCACATGTGGCTGGAGTGAGTGAGTCATCGTCTTTGGAGACATCCTAAGCTCTACCAGGCATCCCCAGCCCTCCCAGAGCTGGTGCACCACACGCTGGCTCGTGCTCCAACTTCAGTTCTGGGTATGGTGTCTGTCATTTCCCCACCCCTCGCTGATACATCTCACTCCCAAACTTTGAAATTCAAGAGGTGTGAAAGAGTACATCTCAGGCTGGCTGACATTTCTGCCTATATAAAAAATCTGCTGAGTCATCACAGCAGCTATCCAATATGGCAGGGGCCTAAGAACAGTAGGACATGACCCACTGCCTCTTAGTCCAACCCAGGGAGGTGCTGCCTCTTCCCTTCTCACATACCAAAAATCCCCCCAATTAGCCTAAGAGACCTCATTCTTTATGACCCCTCAACTTCTAAGTCTTCACTCTGCCAGCCTCCAAGCTCCACCCCAATCCAAAGTATAAAATTCTGAGCTTTCTTTGTCTCGTGTCAGCTTCATGCTTCTCTCTAAGCAGAGTTGAAGTTCTTTCAAATGTTGCTAATATTTAAAAAGGTGTTATGAATCTTTTGTTATATATTAATTTTGCACACATATGAGGAAAGTGTAGAATCAACACCTAAGAAATGTATTCAAGATAAAAAATGGGGTAACATTTTTACATCCAGAGTGATGGCTGCTACACTCTAAGAATCTGCATGAATTTCCACTCCCCACTAACATATGAGTATGTCTGTGTCCTGCTGCTGTTTATTACCAGGCTTTCTAGCCATGCTCATAATACAGTAAAAATGTGTTGTATTATTATGCTGGCATATCTGTCCTCTTACCATGAACAAAATGTTTTCATCTGTTTAAGTCAGTTTTAGCTCCTTTATGTTGAAATTTTTTTCATCTTTACATTAGGACATAGTCTGTTCTACTTATTGATTTGTGGCACATTCTGTGTGTTTCAAAATCTAGCCCTTTTGTATAATAGGTTTCAAGTCTTTTTCTGAGTTTACAATCTTTCTGTTTATGGCTTTTAATTTTTCATAAAATTGAATTTAATTATTTTAATGGATTGCAGAGGTTTGGTGTCATTTATAAAAAGGCTTCCAAAAACCAAGCTTATAAAACTATTTGCCATGATTCTTTCTGTGTATATTATCTTAATATTTATGAGTTTGACTTACTTAGATTTATTTTGCAGGAGATGGCATCATTCATTGTACTTGTTTCAAGAATCGACACAGTTATTTCTTAATAATTGGTTGAGAAAAGCATCTTTTTTTTTCTTTTAGCAGTACCCAGAATTGAACTCAGGACCTTGTTCCCTGCACTCGCCAGGCAAGTGTTTATTCTTCTGAGCTATCTCCCCATCCCTGAAAAAAGCATTTTTTCAAAATTGCTTTGAAATACATTTCATAATAAAATCAAACATATATATCTATTTCATAGCTGTCTGTTCTTTCTATTAATATATCAGCCCTACACTTTCAGTTAATGTAGTTTTATTATAATATATACTTAAGTGCTCAGAAAATCATACTTAAATTTTCTTTTTTTCACTTGTTGAAATTTTCAAGAGGAATGTTTCCTGAATATGTTTCCATATGAACTTTAGAGTTAAATTTCCAAATTTTTAAAAAATCCTAATATTTTAATTTGAATTCATGGATTAATTTAAGGATGAATGTCAACTTTATAATAATAAGATTTTTCTACCCAAGAACATGAGATGCAATACCATCTGTGCAAATATTCATTGTGTTCTCTAGGAATATTTTAACTTTTTATGTAGTTCTTGTAAATCTTTTTCCTAATTTCATTCCCAGGTATTTCAACTTTCTAGCTGTTACGAATGTGCATTTTCATGAAAATAATCTTTTGGCTGGTTGCCGTTTATTCAGTTTTCTTGGAATCTCATTTTTTATATCCAGATATAATCCACTATGGAAATTTTCTACCCATATAATTATCAAAATCATCCAAAGTTCTGAACTCAACAACAGGTACTAATCAAAAGCCACTACAGGGGGCCAGCCAAATAGCTCAGTGATAAAGGGCAAGTTAAAGCAAGACCTGTGTAACAAAACATTCATCTTTTGTATCTTCCAAGGTCAAATCCCCTCAGGATTAACTTTGGAACCATGTGCAGTGCTTTGTAGAATTGTTGTCAGTGTCAGCCTTCGGGTCAAGCACAGACATTGCTTGGCCAGTTTGCTTTCTGTGAAAGCCTGAGAGAATGTTTTTCTCTGGGTGATTCTCCTTAGACACACTATAGTTCATTTATCCCTTTTCTCTGAGGTCCCATAATCTCCTTGACCAGAACATTTGGAAATCCTCTGAGTTACAGGCTATTACAGCACAGGTTCTCTTATATCCTGAGTTTTTACTGACCTTGAAGGGCTAGGGCCAAAATATTGGCTATCCTCATAGCCCTTCTTTTTCTCCAATTTTTGTTCTACTAACTTACATTCTCAACCCTCCAGCAGAAAAACTTCGTGATACTATTACTCTATAACACAGGTAATTGAGCTTATCATCACTGGCTTTCTGAATATCAAATATCTTTGACTCAGCTTGGAATTGATATTTTCTGGCAATAATTGATATTCTAATAACTCTCCATAGAATGTGATATAAGCAGTTACACAATTTTTACTTGGCATGAAACACAGAGCTAGACTGGTGTGATGAGCTGTAGGAGGCTTGGATCAATAGCCTCCAATGTTGCCAGTTTCACTGGTGGCCCACTGCAATTGTGGAACATTGGATTGTGTATGCATCTGCTTTGTCTTAGTTCAAAGAGAAGAATTTTTTTTGCTTTCCTTACCAATATCAATTGGAAGGTGTGTCATGCCCACACCCTGTGCTCTGTATTACTATTGTGAGGACAATATACAGGGTGTCAATTGTGAAAAAAAATTAATGTTTATTGAAAGTGTTAATGTTTAATTGCTTGATCAATCTTATATACCTATATCTATTAATCTAAACTGATCTGATGATGAAAACATGTAATATAACCATTGTTAAATTTTTCTGGTTTTGAAATTCTGTACTATATGCACTCTTATTTGTTACTATTTTTTCTATCTTTGTTTCTGCTATTTTTAGTCTTTAAAATAAAATTTTAAAAAACCAAATAGCTCAGTGGATTAAAGCACCTGCAAGCAAGTGCAGGGACATGGGGTTTGATCCCCAGGCCTGCCCCACTGGCCCTGCCCCCAGGGAGTGCTGAGACAGCAATTGAGACTGGGTGTGGTGGCACATGCCTATAATCCCAACTCTTGGGAGGCTGTAAACAGATGGATCACTATGAGTCCAATCTAGTAGAGAGACCCTGAATACCCTGTAGACCCTTCCCTAAAATACAAAGAAAGAAAGAAAGATGGATGGATGGATGAAATACATATCCCCAAGATTATCTTCAACGCATACCTAGATGACAGTAATGTATCAGAAAGATAAATCTCAATGAAGCTGGCACTCGACGCTCACCAAAGCCATGGATCTGGAGGGTAGATCAAAAAAAGCACTGTAGGAAACTAAGTCTGGAATAGGTTTTATTACAGGAACCTATAGAGGAGGGCAATGGAGATTCCATCTACACTGGAACTGAATGTGTGACAGAAATTACATTTAAACGTCAGCGGAGGCCAGGTGTGATGGTGCACACCTGTAACCCCAACACTTGGGAGGCTGGGATAGGAGGGTCACCTTCAAGGCCAGCCTGGACTACATAATGAGTTCAAGAGCAGTTTTAGAAGGAGAGAGGGAGGAAGGGAGGGAGGGAGGGAGGGAGGGAGGGAAGGAGACAGAGAGAGAGAGAGAGAGAGAGAACAGAAAAATCCATTTTGTTTGCATAAGAGCCTAATCATCATCTTCATCATAACAATCATATTGCTATCTGATGCTTCTATCAGATTCTACTGTCCCATAGATTATCTTGTGAGATCTTTACTAGGTTCTTGATGTACTGAACAAAGAACTATATAAGATATGAAGAAAGGAAAAAAATAACAAACACTTATATTTATTAAGTAATGAAAATAAGTGATAACCAAAAAGTAACATCCTCATTTGAATCTGGAGCTGGTCACAGGAAGAACCAAAAAAGTGCTATTTTCAATCCTTCATTTACATCTGGAAGAAGCCAACTGACTCTATAAGGCCGTTCCTCAGTTCTGAGATTCGCATCCAGACTGGTTAATGTCAGCTATTAGTCACTAGGTGACCTTTCTTTTGTTATGTGTTACTAACTTTGCAAAGGTATAAATAAATGTTCATATTGTTGCTAAGGGGGTCATTTTGCCAACTAGACACACGAGTCACCACTTATCCCAGCTCTGGTCTTCTTGTCTATGTTTTCCTTATTCCTGCCACCATTTCTCTCTGGGTCCAACCAACAGATCTGTACATATGGAGCCCAAACAGGGACATATGGTACGACATAAGTATGGGCAGCAGGAACACTTCCAAAGAGCACACATAAAGGGCAGTGAATTTGCTAGACCTAGTGTTCAGCACAGGTATGCATTGGTACTGGCACATGAAGAAGAAAACTTGGGAATGGAGGCTCATTAGCACCAGAAATGAGTTCATTGGGCCCAGAGAAAATAAAAGATCTTAAAGAGAAAAATAGGTTGGATAAAAAACAAAAAGTTATGTTGGCTTGAAAATGAGACAAATACAATCTCAAGAATCACAGAGCTATATGTGTGTTGAAGTTGTTATGGCATGTTTGTTCTCTGCATTTGCTTTTCTTTTTGGGATTGTGGTTAGAAGGGATTTTTCAAACACAAAGGATTTAGCTCACAGCTCTCCTTTGTAATCAAGTCCCAACCCTGACCAGGACAAGGAGAAAAAAGCAATGGTACCCAAAAAGGTAGATCCAAAAAGATAGATCTTAAACCTAGCTAGATCTTAAACCTAGCTTTACTACATCAAATAAGGAAGGAGTAAAAAGGGGTGCAAAAAGAATCCTTTCCGCCTCTGGTCGCGCTGCTCCTAGATCAAGTCCCCGATTCTGAACTGCACCTCCCATCCCGACTGGTGCCTGCCATTCCCTCTGGTCACGCTGGGTAAGTCCCCGAGTCTCAACAACACCTCCCCATCCTGACCGGCGCCCGCCATTCTCTCTGGTGGAGCGACATTTGTATCAAGTCCCCACATCTAAACTACACCTCCCATCCCGACCGGTGCCCGCCATTCCCACAGGTTGTGTGGCGTCTGGCTCAAGTCCCTGCTTCTGAACTCCACCTCCCATCCCGAACTGGCACCCGCCACTCCCACTGGTCTCCAGGTGGCCTGGACAGAGTCCCTGCTTCTGGACTCCACCTCTCAACCGGGACTGAAGCCTGCCGGTCGCAAGGCACCTGGACCAGGTCCCAACTTCTGGACTCCGCCTGCCACCCTGAACTGGCACCTCCATTTCCACTGGTGGCCTGTGCCTGGATCAAGTCCCAGCTCCCAGACTTGATCCATCACCCCCGAACTCCAGCCAAAACTATAGCCCGGACCCCATCACCATCCTGACTGGGCCAACCAGCACATTTGGCCCTGATCCTTTCACTGCCTCATCAGCAACCTGATCTCAGATACTACCCACCTATGGGACCAGGGCTCAGGTTGGGCAGGGTGCAGAGATCACTGCTGTAAAAAATGACAAAGAGAAGGAGCTAGATCCAATCCCAGATCCACAGTCCACACAAAACAAATACAGGAAACACTACCATAGAAGAAAATGGGAATCATGCAAAGGAAATCTCTGAATCAGTATCAGCCAAGGTTGAAAGGCAAGTGCAAAAATGTATAGAGCAACTCAGATCTGAGATAACATGTGAAGTAAAAAAAGAAATGCATGAAAAAATAGAGGATGAAGTGGAAAAACAACTACTGAAACATATAGAAGAAATAAAAGCAGAATTAACCTCTGAAGTTAAAAAACACCTCAGTAAATCAACAGAATCTAAACTACAGGAACAACTACAGAAAGGTACAGAGGAGAACAGAGCAGAAATAATGTGTGAACTAGAGAGATAAAGGATAACTATAATGAGAGACTTCAGTACTACTAAAGAAGACATTGATAAAAAATTAGAGAAGAATAGAAAAATGATGGATTCCCTGAATGAACAATATAGGAAAGAAATACATTGCATGAAACAGTTTCAAAGAGATATACAAGAAAATAAAACCAAAATCACAAGTTGTGAAAATCATATGAATGAAAGTAAAGTAAATCTTAAAGTAAATCTTGAAGACACAGTAGCAGCCAGGGAAAAAATAAGAAAGGATCTCTTAAAAACAACTAAGATACAGGAAAACACAAAAAACAACTGCAAGATGATGCAAAAATGAACACTCTGAGATTAATAGGAATCAGTGAGAGAGAAGAAGTCAATACAAAGGACGTAAAAAGAATATGGGCAGAAATAATAGCAGAAAACTTCCCAAATATGAAAAAACAATTGGACACATCCATACCTGAAGCATATACAACCCCAAATAACATAAACCCAAATAAAAAACATCCAGACATATAATAATCAAGATTCCAGGAATCCAGCAGAAGAATACTATACTAAAAGCTGCTAGAGAAAAGAAACAGATCACATTTAAAGGAAAACCCATCAGAATAACAGCAGATTTCCCTTCACAAACCATGAAGTCAAGAAGAGCATGGAGCAGAGTGCTTCAAGTCCTTCATGAAAACAAATTTCAGCCCAGACTGCTGTAACCCGCAAAACTCTCTTTCAAGTATGAGGAAGAAGTGAAATACTTCCATGACAAGGAACAACTAAAGAATTTCATGACGTCAAAGCTGACCCTACACAGTACAGTAAAAAATATTTTAGAGAGGGACCAAAATGACTCAAACTCAAGAAATGAGAACAGAAAGATCCCATCAAATAGGCTACTCAATTAAATACAGGAGAAAAAGAGGTAAACAGTAGTAAGTAAACATTATGTCAAACATAAGTCAACATATTTCAATTATAAAAATCAATGTAAATGGACTCAATTTTCAAATTAAAAGAAATAGACTGGCAAAATGGATAAGGAAGCAAAATCCAACAATATGCTCTATACAAGAAACAGAGTTAACTCATAAAGAAATTCATAGACTAAAAGTGAAAGGATGGAAAACAATACTTCATGCTCCAGCACCTGAAAAAAAAATCAGGGGTAGCAATCCTGTTTGCAGACAGTCTAAACTTCAAACTAACACTGATCAAACGAAATAAAGAAGGCCACTACATATTGGTCAGGGGAAAACTTCAAGATGAAGAGGTCACACTCATAAATATGTATGCACCCAACACAGGAGCAGCAAGTTATATAAAACGAATGTTAATGGACATGAAAAATCATATATCCAATACCACAATATTAAAAGGAGACCTTAACACACACTTATCCGAAAAAGATAGGTTAAGCAAACAAAAACTTAGCAAAGAAGTAGGAGAGCTGAACGAGAACTTGAAACAACCAGAATTAGTGGACATACACAGAGTGTTCCACCCATCTATTTTAGAATACACATATTTTTCAGCTGCACATGGGACATTTTTGAAAATAAACCACATATTAATCCATAGGTCATGCTTAAGTATATGCAAGAAAACAGAAATTATCCCATGCATATTATCTGACCACAGTGAAATGAAATTGGATGTAAATGACAACAGAAACCCCAAGAACTCCAGAAATACAAGGAAATTAAATAATACTCTTCTCAACAACAAGTGGGTTACAGATGAAATTAAAAAAGAAATTAAACAATATCTTAAATTTAGTGAAAATTCAAATGCAACCTACTGGAATTTCTGGGATACAATGAAAGCAGTTCTTAGAGGGAAATTTGTACCTCTGAACTCACACATTAAGAAAACAGAACAGGAACAAATAAATATTCTCCTGCAGCACCTCAATCAACTAGAAATAGAAGAGCAAATGAAATCAAAAGCCAAAGGACACGAGGAAATTATAAAAATTACAGCAGAAATTAATTGAATTGAGACAAAGAAAACAATACAAAAATTAATGAATCCAAAAGCTGGTTCGTTGAAAGATTAAATAAACTTGATAATCCCCTAGGTAACTTCATCAAAAAGAGGAAAGAAAAGACTCAAATTCAAGCAATAAGGAATGAAATGGGTGAAATTGCTACAGACACAGCAGAGATTCAGAGGATCATAAATAACTACTTTCAGAATCTTTACTCTCCCAAAATTGAAGACACAGATGAAATGGACAGATTTCTAGAAAAGTACAAACTACCCAAACTCAATCAAGAACATATAACATCTTTAAATAACCCAATAAGAGCCAACAAAATGCGATATGTAATAAAAAGCCTACTGAGAAAGAAAAGTCTGGGATCTGATGGATTCACTACTGAATTCTATAAGAAACTTATAGAATACTTAATCCCAACACTCCTCAAACTCTTCAGTGAAATTAAAAAGGAAACAATCCTTCCAAAATCATTCCTATACGAAAGTATTACACTGATATCAAAACCAGAGAGAGATGCAACAAGAAAAGAAAACGATAGGCCAATTTCTCTCATGAACATTGATGCAAAAATCCTCAATAAAATCCTCGCAAATAGAATACAACTAATCATCAAGAAGATTATGCACCATGACCAGGTAGGATACATCCCAGGGATGCAAGCATGGTTCAACATATTCAAATTTTTTTTTTTTTGTCTTTTTCAGACAGGGTCTCGCTATGCAGTTGAGGCTGGTCCTGAGCTCACTTTTGTAGCCCAGGCTGGTCTCGAACTCACACCAATCCTCCTGCCTCAGCCTCCCGAGTGCTGGGATTACAGGCGTGAGCCACCACGCCCGGCATCATATTCAAATTTATAAATGCAATACACTACATCAACAGAGCCAAGGCCAAAAATCACATGATCACCTCAATTGATGCAGAAAAGGCCTTTCACAAAGTTCAACACTCATTCATGTTCACAGTCCTATAGAACATTCGAATAGAAGGCCTCTACCTCAACCTGATAGAAGCCATCTACAACAATCCAACAGCTAACATAATTCTAAATGGGGAAAAACTGAAGTGTTCTACTCTCAAATCTGGTACAAAACAAGGATGTCCTCTATCACTGCTCCTATTCAATATAGTTCTGGAATCATTAGCTACAGCCATTAGACAAGGAGAAATAAAAGGAATACGAATAGGTTAAGAAGGGGTAAAATTATCACTATTTGCAGATGACATAATAATCTACTCAGAAGACCCAAAGACCTCCACTAAGAAGCTACTAGAATTAATACATAAATTCATTAGCATAGCAGGTTATAAAGTCAACAAACAAAAGTAAGTGGCATTCCTCTACACAAACATACTGAGAGAGAAATTAGAGAAGCAATATCTTTTATGATAACACCGAAAGAAATGAAATAGGAATTAACATAACTAAAGAAATAAAAGACCTTTTCAATGAAAACCACATTATTCTGAAAAAAGAGATCCTAGAAGATTTCAGAAAATGGAAAGATGTTCCCTGCTCCTCAATAGGAAGAACCAACATTGTTAAAATTGCCATACTCCCTAAATTGTTATACAGATTTAATTCAATGCCTAACAAAATACCATCAACATACCTCACAGATCTGGAGAAGTCATTCCTAAAATTTATTTGGATCCAAAAAGACCCAGAATTGCAAAGACAATTGTCAGCAATAAAGGTACGGCAGGAGGCATTACAATTCCTGCCTAAAGTTATACTACAAAGCTACAGTAATAAAATCAGCATGTTATTGGCAAAAGAACAGACCTGAGGATCAGTGGAATAGATTAGAAGATGCAGAAGCAAATACAAACACACTCAGCCAGCTCATTTTTGACAAAGGGGCCAAACACGTTTACTGGAAGAAACATAGCCTCTTTAACAAATGCTGCTAGAAAAACTGGCTGTCTACATGCTGAAAACTAAAACTTGACCCTAGTCTATCACCATGCACGACAATAAAGTCGAAATGGATTAAAGATCTAAATATTAAAAGAGAAATATTAAATCTCCTGGAAGAGAAAGTGGGAGGAAAGGTTGAAGACACCGGAGTAGGCAAAAAGTTCATGGACAGAAATCAAATTGCACGTTTAACACTTGAAAGCATCAACAAATGGGACCTCCTCTGGCTAAGAAGTTTCTGCATGTCAAAGGAAATTACCAACAGAGTGAAAAGATGACCCACAAATTTCGAAAAGATTTTAACTAATAAATATTCAGACAAGGGTCTTCTATCTAGAATCTACAAAGAACTAAAGACCATTAACATTCCAAAATTCAAAGACCCAATTCAGAAATGGGCATCTGAGATGAACACATACTTCTCAAAGAAAAAAATGCAGCAAGCCTACAAATACATGAAGAAATGCTCCACATCACTAACCATTCATGAAATGCAAATCAAAACAACACTTAGATACCATCTCACCTCAGAAAGAATGGCTATCATAAAGAAATCAACCAGCAAAAAATTCTGGAGAGGCTGTGGGGAAAGAGGAACCCTTCTCCACTGCTGGTGGGAATGCAGATTGGTGCAACATTTATGGAAAGCGGTGTGGAGGATCCTTAAAAACTAGAATGGGAAGTTCCATTCAATCCAGCTATTCACCTACTGGGAATTTTCCCAGAACTGAAAACATCATACTATATCGGTATCTGTGCACCTATATTGATAGCAGCCCAATGTGTAATAGCCAAATCTTGGAAACAACCAAAATGCCCATCATTTGAAGAATGGTTGAAGAAAATGTGGTATTTTATACAATGGAATATTACTCAGCTATAAAGAATGATAAAATGGAAGACTTCATATATAAATGGAAGTATATTGAACTTATACTCATTAGTGAAATAAACCAGACCTACATGTGTAAATATCGTATAGTCTCCCTAATATAAAAACTTTAACAAAGAAAATAAGAACTTAAGAGCATAACACAGCTGAATGTCTTATGGATTAAACAACGAAGTGACTGGAAGCAGATAAAGGAGAAAACATGTCAAGAGCAAAACCATGCACTTATGTACACAGGGTGAATAAGATATTGGTCCTAAGAACCTTCAAAAGGTTCATTCACACTGATCATAGCACCATGTGACACTACAACTATGCTTGAAATGCATGTCGCTGTCATCTTTTTTATGTGCACTGCTCTGAATGTAAACTCAGTTACTGTTATACTTTCTCTCAAGAGTATTAGTTGAAAGTAAGACACTGGGCCAAGTACCATAGGCTACAGTTTTACATTTCCTTGAATTTCCAAATATCTGTGTAAAAATTGTGTAACGCTTATATCACATTCTATGGAGAGTTATTAGAATATCAATGATTGTCAGAAAATATCAATTCCAAGCTAAATCAAAGATGTTTGATATTCAGAAAGCCAATGATGATAAGCTCAATTACCTGTGTTATAGAGTAATAGTATCACGAAGCTTTTCTGCTGAAGGGTCGAGAATGTAAGTGAACAGAACAAAAATTGGAGAAAAAAGAAGAACTATGAGGATAGCCAATGTTTTGGTCCTAGCCCTTCAAGGTCAATAAGGACTGAGGACATAAGAGAATCTGTGCTGTAATATCCTATAACTCAGAGGTGTCTCAAATTTTCTGGTCAAGGAGATTATGGGACCTCAGAGGAAAGGGATAAATGAACTATAGTGTGTCTAAGGATAGTCACCCAGAGAAAAACATTCTCTCAGGCTTTCACAGAAAGCAAACTGGCCAAGCAATAATAGCTGTGACTCGACCTGAAGGCTGACACTGACAACAGTTCTACGAAACACTATATATGGTTCCAAAGTTAATCCTGAGGGGATTTGACCTTGGAAGATACAAAAGATGAATGTTTTATTATACAGCTCCTGCATTGGCTTGCCCTTGATCACCCAGCAAAAAAGTTTAGTTACAAGGCATGAAATGCAGAGGTGGACTGGTTAGATGAGCTGTAGGAGGCTTGGATCAATAGCCTCCAACACTGCAAGTTTCACTGGCGGCCCACTGCAATTGTGGAACATTGGACTGTGTATGTATCTGCTTCCTCTTAGTTCAAGGAGAATTCTTTTTTTTTTTCCTTAGCAACATCAAGAGGAAGGTGGGTCATACCCCAACTCTGTGCTCTGTATAACAACTGTGAGGACAGTGTGCAGTGTGTCAGCTGTTTAAAAAAAAATTAATATTTATGGAAAACGTTGATGTTTAGTTTTTTGACTTTTTATACACGAATATCTATTAATCGAAACTGATTCAATGATGGAAATATATAATATAACCACTGTTAAATTTTTAAAATAAATAAATAAATAAAGGTTTAAAAAAAAAAGGGATCCTTTCCAATGAGAGAAGGCTTTCTCCAAAAATTTCATTTCTTAACAGTCAGTGATTTTTATGGAGCCACAGATAACAGTCACTGCCATGGCAGCTCAAGAAAATTTTGCTAAGTCATAGATCAAAACTTCTGCCTCAGCCAGGCAACAGTGGTGCACTCTTATAATCCTAACACTTAGAAATCTGAGGCAGGAGGATCAATGCGAGTTTGAGACCAGCCTGGGCTACAAAAATGAGCTTAAAGCCAACCTGAACTACATAGCGAAACCCTGTCTCAAAAAGACAAAAAAAAAAAAAAAAAAAAAAAAAAAAAAAAAAAAAAAAAAAAAAAAAAAAAAAAAAAATCACCAACTTCTGCCTCAAGGGAAATAGAGTCTTTTTTTTTTCTTAATCTCCTTTGCAATTGGCACTAAAATAAGCCAAGGGAGCAGGGGAGTCCATGGAGTGTTTTCAACATATCTATCCAGTTTCTGAAATTTAAGTTGCTAATAATCCAGGATGGCTTCATGAAAATGTACCTTTTAAAGCCTTAAAAGAACTAAAACAAACTGTTGCTGCTTATGGTCCTCCTGCTCCCTTTACCTTGACTTTAGTAGAAATTCTAGAACAACATATTATGGCCCCAAATGATTGCATCGGAAAAGCTAAAGCATGCTTGAATCCAGCGATTATTTATTGTGGAAAGGAAATGTCTTTGAATATTGCATGTACCAGTGTTATGGTTTATGTTTAGTTGTCCCCGCTAAAGCCTCATGCAATCATGGGGCAGGGACTTCTAGAGTATGAGACTTGCCTCATGATCTCTGGGATTATGTGTTTTAGTACTGATAGGATTATGGGTCTGAGTACTTCTGGGATTATGGGTATAGCCTAAGGTGGATAGGCTGAGACGGGAGAGCCTGAATGTAATACAGAGACAGATATGTGCTGTTGATCTCTGCTCCCCTGGTTGTTCCACTGCTTCTGAAGCCATTGTTGCTGTCCTGCTGCCATGAACTGCTGCTTTCTGCCATGTGCAACTCAGCCTTGGAGCCAGCTGAGTATGGACTGAAACCGCCAGTAACTGCGAGCTAAATAAACCTTTTCTTCCTTCATTTGAGTGTTGGGTATTTGTCCCAGCAATGAGTAAAAAGTAACTAAGACAACCAGGAAGCACAAAATGTTGCTTACAACTTAACTATTACAGAAGATTTGCTAATTGGTGAGTATGCTTTTGCTGGCACAAATACTCAACTGACTTTTGCATTGCAAATACATGAGCAAACTAAGATACCTGCCACTAGGACCAGGAAGGAGCATCCTTCAATGGATGAGGCCTCCCTTAATTTAGTAGTACAGCCATCATCTGTCTCTTTGATAAAACTTTCCAGTCTAATCCTGTAACTAAGAGGTGTCCCAAATTTTCTGATCAAGGAGATTATGGAGCTACAGAGGAAAGTGATCAATGATGTATAGTGTGCCTAAGTAGTCACCTAGAGAGAAAAAAATTCTCTTAGGCTTTCATAGAAAGAAATTAGTCAAGCAATGCCCATGACTCATCCAGATGGCTGACACTGACAAACGATCCATAAGATGTTGTACATGGTTCCAGGATAAATCCTGAGGGGATTTGACTGACCTTATCAGATATAAAAGGTTACATTTTTAGCTATATAGTTCTTGCTTTAACTTGGTCTTGAACATCCAACAGAAAAGTATGAAAAGGTATAAAAAGTAAAAGCTATATTAGTATGCAGAACTATAAAAGGCGCAAGTCAAAAACTTTGGACAATTGCCAGTTGTGCTGATAGCTCGCTACTATTTTTTTTCTTTCTTTTTGTTTTCTTTTAACCCTAACCCTAACCCTAACCCTAACCCCTAACCCCTAACCCCTAACCCCTAACCCTAACCTCTAACCCTAACCCTAACCCAAGCTCGCTACTATTATGGACTATTGGACTATGTCTATATTGGGTTATTTTGCTGAATGCAAATATCTACATTCTTTGGACTGTCATCAGGTATGAAAAAGGTCCTCATAGTGATCCTCCTGTTTCTTGCCTCCCAAGTGCTGGGATTACAGGCACACGCCATGTTGCCCAGACTCCGTCGCCAGCTCAGCATGCTCAAGAGTGGGACTGGTGGGGCAGGTGGGCCCAGGAACTGAACCCTGGCCCCTGCCCTTCCCTGAGCAAGTGCTTAGTACACTGAGCTATACTGCTGGTCCTAACAAAAGGTCCTTTAAAGACTTCTCCAAATACAGCTTTTCTAACAACAATGGGACATCTATCTCTGACAAAACAAAACAAAACAGGGAGATAAAAATGAAGATTATATATATATACATATATATATATATATATAGATATATAGATATATATATCTATATATATATATATATATATATATATATATTATGGACTGTTGAGCTATATTGGGTTACTTTGCTGAATATCTATAATACCTATAATCTCTGGATTGGCATCAAGTATGAAAAGTTTCTTTAAAGACTTCTCCAAATATAGCTTTTCTAACTGCAATGGAAGTCCCAGCTACATAGTGAGACCCTATACCACGTACATTTAAAAAAAAAAAAGAAAGTTTTTACATTTTCCCCTTAAGGTGATTAAATCAAAATGCTATTTCCATCCTAAGGATAAAAACAATTTGCCTTTAAAAAAATTCCTAAAATTTACAGTAATAGAGATATTTTAAAAATTTATCTAAAACTGTTTTAATTTCTAAGACGTTTGATTTTTGTTTTAGGGTCCTAAATTAAAATTGGTATAAACATTACAAACAAATATAGATGTTTGGAGTTCAAACAACTATACATTACAAACAAATATAGATGTTTGGAGTTCAATTTAAAAGCCATGATTTAAACAGTCACTTGATTTTGATTTCCCACTTAAATAATAAAAAGCCCACCGGTGACCTTCAAAGGTGTACAAGCTATGATAATTTCATTATATTTGTGTTTACTTATCCAACAAAGACAGATTGTGCTCCAAACTATTCATATCCTGATTAAACATCTTATAACCCTTAATGATTTTTAGAATTAACTTGGTAATATTAATTGGCTCTGCCCAGCCCTTATAAGATAACTACTCATGAGTTAAGTCCTCTCTTTGACATTCTCATGGGAGACTCAGCCCCTAATTCTAAAAAAATACTTACAGCAGAGGCTAAAACTGTCTTAGATAAAAGCTAATGAGGCTCTTTCTAGTTCTAAGCTCTCTATAGGTGACCTACCTTTGTCAATGCTTTTAATTATTTTCTAAACTCACTATATTCCCAGTGGGGTTCTTCAGTACCTGGATGTCACACACATTCCTAACTTTAGTTAGGAATTGGTTCTTTGCATTGAGTTTATGTCTTAGTGGACGCTTCCTCAAGCTTCATATTTGCTACTGCTCACACTGGTAAAGCAGCTAAACATGTCATTTCTCACTGTTTGTATGCTTTTAGAGCCCTTGGCAGCCCATGGACACTTAAACTGACAATGTTCCAGCATGTGCAAGTACTGCTTTCCAAAAGTTTTATAAGATTTCTCATATTTCCCTTATCACAGGGATTCCTTTTTACCCTCAAGCTCAAAAACTGTTAAACTTGCACACCATTCAATTAAAATTCAACTACAAAGTAAAGGAGAGAATCTCTCCTTACAAAATTCGCAACTCATAATAGACACCATTTGGCAATATTAACCTTTTTAAATTCTATAAAAGATGAAAGTACAGCAGCAAAACGTAAGCAGCAAAACGTACAGCAGCAAAACGTACAGCAGCAAAGTAAGATAAAAGGGGGCAGGAAAAGTCCTTTGGAGAGATCTCCATACAGGACAATAGAAGGGACCCAGTCCACTACTAACCTGGGGTAGAGGGTATGCTTGTGTTTTTCCCGAGATTGCTAAATAATCTATTTGGGTACCAGAGTATACTATCAGGCTGTACCACAAAGCCAGATCTAGAGAAGAAGTTAACAGTGATGAGGCTAGATTCAATCTATGGCCTTTTGAAGGAACTGATCAAATGATAATCTAAGGTCTAAGTAGGTAATAAAATATGTAAAAATAACTGAGCTAAATTTTCTACTATTAAGACAAAAAAATACAAATTAATTACAGATAGAAGATTTTATTCCTTCTGAATTTTTCTGATAAGAGATCTCTGCTAATTGGCAAACAACAAAACCCATCTGGCCTGTTTAAAATTATAAATTTCTAAAAATTGTAATAGAATTACTATAATTCAGTTTAGTCAAGAATAAATCTGAGTGTGCTAATTTTCATAAAAATGTTTGGTTGTGTGTTCCGTGCATTTGTTTATGTATTTGTGTGTTCTGTGAATGGCTGTTAATTTTTTTTAATCATTCTTTATAATATGATTTTGGATATGGACTTTAAAACATGCTTTCTCCTAAGTTACCAGCTGGTCTAAGTGATATAAAATGGATTTATACATAGTTTATTAAAATATTTAAGCTAAGCAAGCAAAAATTCCTTAGAATGGGGAAAAATTATTAGAGAGAAATCCAATTGATGAATAAGAGGTGTGGCCAATCTTTTTTTTCATTAATGAGAAGCTCCAAAAATCTCAATAGTCTGTTGGGAGATAGCTTCAATAAATAGGTCATTAGTTAAAAGGTAATGTTTTTCAGAAACAAATTACAAGGCTTTCCCAGGGCCAGCCAAATAGCTCAGTAGGTTAAAGCACATGCTTAGGCAAGGGTTCTATCCCCATCATGCCATACCGGCCCCGCCCATGGGGAGCCCTGAGACAGCAATTGAGACTGGGTGTGGTGGCTTGCACCTATAACCCAGCTCTTTGGGAGGCTGAATACAGGCAGATTCCCACAAGTCTGATCTGCATAATGAAACCCGGCAGACTCTTACTAAAAACTACAATAAATAAATAAGTAAATTTTTTCTTAAAAGATGGTTTTGTTATAAAACTGTTAAGAAAAGTTTTCACATGTATATGGTAATTCATTATTGTTAATATCATGGTACATTAAGTGGATTACAGATTACAGATGTACAGATTACAGATGTACAGGTTTTCCAAAATCTAAAATAAAGATTACTTATTGTGACGCCTTTCTCTCAGATTCAAACCTCTGCCTTTAACAAAAACTTTTTGATATATATCCCACTTAACAATGACTAATTAGGTAAAAAAAATTCTCATGCATTAGGTAGAAACAGTTGGCTAAAAGTAATGTGTCAAAATAAAAATTTAAGTATATAACAAAATGTCATCAGGATTATCCTACTACAATGGTGTATATAGTTTTGATTTCTAAATTTCTATGTAAAATTATGTAATTATTATCTTTTAACATTGTATGGGGATTTAAATATTAGAATAGCCATAGTTTTTTAAAAAATAACAGTTCCATTTTACGTCTAAATTGTTTAATATTCAGATAAATAGTAATATTAAGCTTACTACCTCTGTTACATGATAATAAGACTTTTTATGGATGTTTGACAACTAAAATTCGGTGATCAAAAATTAGAGAGATAGATGGGCTAGAAAGATAACCAATATTTTAGCCCTAGCCCTTTAAGGTCAGTGAGGACTTAAGACATGACAGAACCTCTGCTGTGACATTCTATAACTCTGTTGAATCCCTAATTTTCTGATCAAGGAGATTATGTGACCACAGAGGAAAGTAATCAACAATGTATAGTGTGCCTGAGGAGCAGCTTTCACAAAAAAGCCACATTGATCAAGGAATGGCCATGACCCATCCAGATGGCTGACACTGACAGAGGATCTAAGAGGGTTACATGGCTCCAAGATAAATCTAGGGGAGATTTAACTGACCTTGTCAGATAGCAAAAGTTAAGCTTATTTTTATACAGGTGTTGCTTTAACTTGGTCTTAACCATTCAACAAAAAAGTTAACTACCAGGTGTGAAACAATACCATATTAATATGCTAAACTGTAAAAGGATCAAGTCACTAAAATCTGACAATTACCAGCTTTACTGATAATTTACTATTACAGGCTGTTATTAGACTATATAGAGTTATATTGCTAAATTTAAGTACCTAAAATCTTTGGACTGGCATCAAGTGTGTAAAGGTCGTTTAGGAGCTCTCCAAACACAACCTCTCAAACTACAATGGAACATCCATCGCTTACACAACAAAACAAGAAAAGAGGGGATATGTTTGGCACCATATAAGCTGGAAAATTGGCCAAATGTGCAAAAGTGGGATTAGGCCTCGATGCCTAAAGCAGACAGGCTACCTCCTTTTTTTTTTTTTTTTTTTTTTTTTTTC
>PVJA010020422.1:0-37053 GCA_004027025.1 Myocastor coypus | reverse complement strand
TGTGTGTGTGTGTGTGTGTGTGTGTGTGTGTGTGTGGTGCACATATGTTGGACCCAGCCTCTGAAACCTAATGCCAGTGTTATACGCATATATCTGGTAATATGAATAACTGGTTGGAAGACAATTCTATGCATTACAACAGATACTGTGAAATTCGTATTAGTCTACTGAGTGAAATTTCATATCACTTGTAATTTTTGTTTCAATTCTTATTTGTACTCTCTTTAAAAAAATTAAAAAACAAAACAAAATAAAGGAAACTGGGAAGTCAGAGAGGGAGTGAGCATTCTCATGTGCATGTCACAGGAAGGACTCGAACCTGAGTCCCTGCATCTAGTGCAGCATTTTGTGATTTAGAAATATGTTCCACACATTTCCAGGCAGTGAGCTTCCAGTGTGCTGCTGGTGGGGAGGTCCACACTGCAGAAATCCTTCTGTTCCTTGGGAGCTTTTTCTGTGCCAGGGAGAGAAATGTCCTCTAAGAGCCCAGAAGAGTGGCCCTAAGCCCCTGATCTTGGGCTTCCTCACCAAGGGGACCTTACCCTGGAGCCCAGCAAGGCTTCTTCACCAGGAAGGCTATCTGTAATGAGCACTGGCTTATGCACCAAACTTGCCTTCTGGTCTGTTCGTCTTTAATCCTCCCATTGGCTTTTTGTTCTTGGAGTGGTTGGACTAGATTTGGGTTTCTTACTTTTTCATTTATAATAATTCTAGAATGTCACATACTGTGAAATGCTAAGTAGGGATGAGCTGCAAAGCTTCCTAAAATCCCACCAGTGCACCGCAGCCCATCATTTCTAAATCTGATTAACACTTAGCACCTGCCAAGCAGCAGGGCCGATTACAGGCTCACATTTTAAATTCCTTTTGCATTGGTGCCTTCCCCAGTTTCCGACTGCAGGGAAACCCGGCCTGCAGCTCCGAGAAGTTAAGAAGTCACAGCCTCACTTGAGTTGTATTAGTATTAATTACCTGTGCAGATCTTAGGTAATCGAAGCAATTACTCTTCATTTCAGCTGCAGGGCCTGGAATGGATGGTTTCCCTGTATAATAACAATCTGAATGGAATCTTAGCTGATGAAATGGGGCTGGGCAAGACCATCCAGACCATTGCCCTCATCACTTACCTGATGGAGCACAAAAGACTCAATGGCCCCTATCTCATCATTGTTCCCCTTTCGTAAGTAATGTCGTTTGTTCCTCACTCGCCCACCCTTCCATCCGTAGGCTGTAGATCACCCTGGCAGTAGCTTGTCCTTGTTCCTCACTTATGGCAGAACTGTAGCCTAGAGTGGTGTTGCCAAAAATCATGTAATCTCAATGTAGGCTTTCGTTTCCCACTTGTGCTCTCTGGTTGGCTAGTCAAGTAAGCGGCCAAGTGGTTTTTATGAGCACTGTACTCTGTACCAGCCAGCACTCTATGCATAGATCTTATTAATCATCACGCCTTAAGTGGCTCACAAAAGGGAACGATGTGGGTGTTTGGGTTTTTTTTTTTTTTTAAAGAATTTTAAAAATTTTTACTGTTCCATTTTCCAAAAGGTGATTATAATCACTGCTGTCTATATAACATCCAAAGATGATGTACTTGTACATCTTCATTGTATCTTTTAAAGAAGAATGGAAATTAAAAAATCATCATTGTGAGTTTTGCATTCAACGAACCTCATTTGTTTGGTGCATTTCATGTTTCTGTGGCTTCGCTGCTTTGGAAAGCCCTGTCTGCTTTTGCAGAGCCGTGTCCCTCCCAATGCCTCACCCACAGGGTGGTTCCTACCCAGCATGTAGTGCGTCTGCTAAGGGGAGGGGTGGCTGCTCACAACCACCCTCTCTCAGGGTGCACTACATGGCTGTGAGTAGAAAGTTGCAGCCTTCTTCACTGAGATCTTGTCCTACATGGATCCATGTGCTGATATGAACTTGGGAATTGGAATAAGAATAGAATTATATTTTTGTGTTTTCCTCAAATTTTGTCTAAATGAGGACTGCTGTCCAATCTTTCTATATGAATTATTTGTCTTCATAGTATTCAGACATCTTTTATATCTTATGTTCTGCATATTCTGATATATGATGGCAGCCCTTTCAATGATTTTTTAAAGTCAAGGATTTTTTTCCATGCCCCTTCCTGACAGGTTTGTTTAACATTTCCATGTGGTTTTGTAATTTTCTTTTCCCTGGTTGATGCTTTCTCAGAACACACCTCTAAGAGTTTCTCGGAACTCAGCTGAGTGCTCAGGAGTGTCCCAAGCATTCTGACAGTTGCTCCTTTTCAGTAACCTGTGAAAATTTAGTGTTTTTTGCATCTTGTGTACATCTACATTTTTTCTTGAGTTTTTTTCTTTTTTTAGGAAGCACAGACATGCTTCATAGTGAATTATTCCCAGCCTATCTTTTATTTCCACTCCTTTAAAATAAGGATGTAGCTGAGATATCTTCTCTACCCCTTTAAGCCAAGGCCTGAAGATGAATAAGAACATCTTTTAAGCACTGACTGTCTTTCTTCTTCTGTATTTTTGTTGTTGTTCTGCAGGACTCTGTCTAACTGGACATATGAATTTGACAAGTGGGCTCCTTCTGTGGTGAAGATTTCTTACAAGGTTTGGAGTGCTGTATTTATATATAAATGTGGAAAAGCAAAAATTAGACCGTGCTTGCTTCGTTCCATATGCACATCTGTGAACTGTATTCGGCTGTAAAGTTTTGTCATGTACATCATGTACTAAACAGTGAGAGTTAATCATCCCAAGAAGATTACTGTAATAAACCATAATTACTTTCAGATAGTGAAATGCAGAAGAAAATTGTTAATTATCATATTGCGAGGTTTCTGATGAGAGTAATACAAATGACAAATACGGCACATTCTGGGTGCTGCTGCCTGGCTCACTGTGGGTGCTCCTGTGCCAAAGGTCCTACAAAGTCAGGCAATTACCCAGGTGCCTGGTGCCAGGTGCCGGGTGCCGGGTGTTGGGCGCCGGGACGCCTGCCTGCCGGCCCACAGGAATGCAGGCTTCCAGCCGAACATCAGGTTCCCTGCAGCAGCAAGCTAGCTGCTGTTTCCTTTTATCTGTTTCTCTTTTTTTTTTTTTTTTTTTTTTTTTTTTTTTTTTTTTTTTTTTTTTTTTTTTTTTTTTGTCTTTTTGAGACAGGGTCTCGCTATACAGTTGAGGCTGCCCTTGAGCTCACTTTTGTAGCCAGGCTGGTCTCGAACTCGCACCAATCCTCCTGCCTCAGCCTCCCGAGTGCTGGGATTACACGCGTGAGCCACCACGCCCGGCTATCAGTCTTAAACGGGAACCTTCCTGTCAGGGTTTGGAAAGGGTCAGGATGTGTGTGATGTAGCTGAGACTTCCTTCATGGGTGATGGGTCAGCGCATGATAATGCACATACGTGCATATGCCACAGGTCTAGGATCCATGAAGCCATGAATCGTGAGAAAAGGTACTCAAGCGCTTTCACTGGGTAATTGGTATGTCTTTCTTTCCATCCAGGGTACCCCTGCAATGCGCCGCTCCCTGGTCCCTCAGCTGAGGAGTGGCAAATTCAATGTCCTCTTGACGACTTATGAGTACATTATAAAAGACAAGCACATTCTTGCAAAGGTATGCTTTTTGAAAAAAAAATTCTTTTATCTCTAATTATAGGCTATCTTGCTGGACTGTAAAGTGTTCACCAAATTATCCTCAATGGTATAATTTGATCATTGGATGTCTGGTCTCTTTCTTTTCTTTTTTCCCCATGCATCTGATACATTTTAGTGATAGGCTTTAGTGTTTTGCATGATACTGTCTTCTCCTATGTGCATGTGCTTGATACTGGACTCTTTCCTATCTTCACATGCTTAATGTGTTACATATTTTAAGAAATTCACCTGGGTTCCCACTGCAACTTTTTCCTGCAACAGACATGAACGTTCTTGGGAAGAAATAATTGTTTCTATTGCCCTGGGTTATTTTCAGCGTCACTTCATTCCTTCTCTCTGTCTCTGTCTCTGTCTCTGTCTCTGTCTCTGTCTCTGTCTCTGTCTCTGTCTCTCTGTCTCCTCTCTCTCTCTCTCTCTCTCTCTCTCTCTCTCTCTCTGTGAAGATGAGTAGGCACCCCTCCATATGGTCTCCCCATATAAACGTTTGTGTGAGCTGAGGCGCATGTGTTATATCTACTTGCAGTTTTTTTCTGGTAAAATAATAGGTGATCATTTTTGAGAGCACCGAGGGCTCCTCCTGTGTCTATCTAGATGGTGCTGAGAGAAAGTTGCTTCTGTGCCCTGCGTGTCTCTTCGTTTGTATGTCCTACATTATCCATTGGCCAAAAAAAATAGAACTTCTCCCCTCTTGTGTCATCTTTTCTAATATGTTTGTAGAGAAAGATGAAGGTACTGTTTTTCACGAAGTAATCATGAGAACTTAATTTTTTCCCCCCTCGGTAATTTCTCTTACCCCATGGTATTTTTGAAGCCACTGTAATCTGAAACTAAGTTATACCCAGAATTGAACAGATTCCCCTTTCCTGGGGTTTGTTCTCTTCCTGGATTAAATCTTTGCTGTGGGAACTGAGTTCCCTTCATGGCACAATAGGAAATAACATAAAGAAATCTTGTCCCCAGGGGAGGTTTAATAATTGAGATGGCGCTGACAACGGGGCTGCATTCCTGTCCCGCATGCTCAGAGATGAACTTGGCAGTGTCAGGAATGACGTGCTTCCAATATTACTGTGCGAGTGTGCTTGTATGTTAGAGATCCCTTAAAAAAAAAAAAAATCCATATCACGTCTTCAGCATGTGCATTTCAAAATTCGTTGGAGATGCCTGGTAATGAGATGCGTTGCTTTTATTTGTTACTGGAGAAATAGAGCAACGGAAGGGGCAGTAATATTTTCCAAGGGAAGACCTAATTAATTGGAAACCCAACAGCAAAACCAGCAGGCTGTGGTTCCTTGTGGACTATTTCATTAGCTCAATCAGGCAAGGAAGTGGATTTAAAGAATTAATTTAAATACATTTTTGTCTGCCAGTGTTAAGTTTGGGACAGTTGATAGTACAACTGTAATCATTCTTAAGCACCTTTCTTGGAAGTGGTAGGGGAAGGAAAATAATCTGCTTTCTTTCACTTGTACATCTCTGTCTGAATTATGATTTTATTCCATTCCCCGGCATTGCTGGTTCTTCTAGTGAAAAAAGGCGAGGATGGCATGGTGCTCTGCTTGGCTGCTGCCTCTTTCTCTCTAAAGAGCTGGGTAACAGGGTCCAGGGACATCTGAACCACAAGTGCTTTTCCAGGCCACTCTGCTGCTGTGGAGGGACTGGGCGGGCCAGTCCCTTACTGGCCTTCTTACTGTTACTTTCAGAAACAGAGTAGCGACCTTGAGAGGGTTGAAGTGTGAGAGAGAGATGGAACACTGGATTGAGGAGAGGGGACAGTGACAGGAGCATGCTCAGCTTTTTAAGTGATAGTCATCTTGGGACAGTTTGTTGGGTAGAATGCTGCAGTTCTGGCACAAATGGAAGAATGGTATTTTGGGTTGACCCTCTCTCAATGAGGGCATTTTATTTTATTTTATTTTTTGTCTTTTTGAGACAGGGTCTCGCTATGCAGCTGAGGCTGGCCTTGAGCTCACTTTTGTAGCCCAGGCTGGTCTTGAACTTGCACCAATCCTCCTGCCTCAGCCTCCCGAGTGCTGGCATTACAGGCGTGAGCCACCATGCCCGGCTCAATGAGGGCATTTTAAAATAAGATAAAACACAAGAGATCGTAGACCTAGCAGATAAGGAATATACTTGAACTTAGGGAGCTTCTTTGTTTAGTATATTTTTTAAAAAATTTTTTTATTTTACTTATTTTTTTCTTGTTTCAGAACCTTTGTTTGTTTATTCACTCATTTTTATGGCCAGCTCAGCCCGCTCCGAGGGCAGGGCTGGCGCAGCATGTGGTGCCGGTGATTGAACCGCAGTCCCTGAAGCCGCCCAAGCCTTTCCCAAGCAGGCGCTTTAGACCACTGAGCCATCCCACCAGGCCCCTGTTTAGTATATTTTTTTTAAAGAAGTGGAATGTTCATATTTTTATGTGAAATATTATAATACATCAATGTTAGGAACCCATTCAAACAAACAAACACACAAATAAATAAATAAATAAATAAATAAATAAATAAATAAATAAAACACTTAGTCAAGCCTTAAAGGTACCCAGCCCAGTGATTTCAAAAACAGAGCTGAAGCCAAAAATATTTTAGCTATAGACACCTGCTTGGGCCATCTTGGAGAAATCTGTCCTTACTTTCTGTCCCCCGTGGATGCCTCCATTCTGTAGTTAGTGTGGAGAGAGGAAGAGTGACTGAGTCAGTAAGAGGAGCGCTGGATGAGGAGATGCAGGACTCAAGGGCTGGATCCTCCATTTTATTTGGGGCTCCAGTTTCCTTCGTTATGAGAGGATGACTTGGAATTCCATATTCTTTAAGGAACACCATGCTGTGTAAGGCATAAGAAGTAGTCCGTCTGTTGAGACATTTTTTGTCTTCAGGAACATCAGGCTAGGTCATGTGGGCTCTTTGGGTCACCACGCCCCCAACTGCCTGCTGTAGGCTCCTTTCCTTACCACATGCGGCCTTCCTCTTGCGTTGCAGATTCGGTGGAAATACATGATTGTGGATGAAGGCCACCGAATGAAGAATCACCACTGCAAGCTGACTCAGGTCTTGAACACTCATTACGTGGCCCCCAGAAGAATCCTCTTGACTGGAACCCCGCTGCAAAATAAGCTTCCTGAGCTCTGGGCCCTCCTCAACTTCCTCCTCCCTACAATTTTTAAGAGCTGCAGTACATTCGAACAGTGGTTTAATGCTCCGTTCGCCATGACTGGTGAAAGGGTACTTCTCTAATTTCTAGGTTGTTTTTATCTAGTTCATGACAATGAAATCAAAGAACATTAGAATCAATGAAAAAAAAAAAAGATTAAAAAAAAAGAAAAAAAGAACCAATGAGAACTCGCAGGGTGGTTATAGTGTTGTGTGTTTTATTGAGCCAGTCAGTGGGTAGATATGGTCTCATTCCAGGATTGTTTTTTTTCTCAGAACCTGGAGGTATGTGTGGGCATTCTAAAACCTTCCCTTTGTCCAGCATGTTCCCAGATCCCTAGAGAATGCTTCTAACTGGTGGGGCACTGACCCACAGATGCTACTGGGAAGGTGAACATGAGTATATTTGTTCAATTAATTGAACCTGACTAACTGAACCAATTGAATGAAAACCCTAAAGCAAATCTTTCCTTGTTGTAAATTTGGACTTTCCCTCAAAGTGTTTCCATAAAGAGTTTATGTATAAAACCAAAGTAGTTTACATGGAATTTCCTGCACACATTTTTTTTAATTATGTAAACCTTCATTTCATGTATACAGAAATATTCTTGAATTCTTGGAGTAATTTTCAATTTTATTACTCCTTCAGGTGTATTATTTCTGTTCCTTTTCTTGGAGCTCACTTATGAAAACACTAACGGTCCCTTAGCTATAGGAATGAAAGCCAGGAAGAATGGATGAGGAACATTTATGTTTAAACTCTTTTGCCCTTTAGTCATGAGGTGCCTCATTGGCACACATGCCATCTGTGGCTAGTTCACTGGCTTTCCCATTTATAGAAAGTAATGTCAGTTGATTCTGCCCTTTGGAGGTTCATAGAGGAAAGGGAATGGAAGAAGTAGAGGAGCTTCTAATTAAGACTAAACTTGAACAAAACCCGGGCAGACAGAAAGAAAAGAAACATATTATAGGGCAACTTGGTGACCTACTAGCATGAAAGGGATCTACTGGGGTTCCTCTTCCTGCTCTCTTATTATGTTTCGGAGACAACTGCATCAAGGTCTAACTGAAGTGCTCCACTTGAAGAAGGAACGCATCCACTGGTGTCCTCTCTCTGCTGTTCTGTCTCAGCGTCCAATGAGGGTTTTGCATGCACTCGTCTAGCTTTGCTGTGCTAGAGATTGAGCTCAGGGCCTGTCGCATCATGCATACTAGGCGAGTGAGCTACGCTCTCAAAACTTGTACACGTTTTTTTGTTTTGTTTTGACAAAGGATCTTTCTAAGTTGCCCAAACTGGCCTTGAATTTATGGTTCTGCTGCCTAAGCCTCCCAAGTAGCTGATCAGTAGCATCCAGAAGCAGGTTTTTGTACCTCTTTCTAGAAAACACAGCATTAAGACAATGGCAGCCAAAACCAATTTGGTGTGGATGGCTAGTGTAAGCCTGGTTTTAATGTGTGTAAAATTTCACTGATGCACTGAAACACACAGCAAGGATACGTAATACTTCATGGTATGAAACGTCCTTTCAGAAACCCAGATTCATCTAAAGTTCCTTTGTAGGTGGACTTGAATGAAGAAGAAACCATACTGATCATCAGGCGTCTGCACAAAGTGCTGAGGCCATTTCTACTGCGGAGGCTGAAGAAAGAAGTTGAATCTCAGCTTCCAGAAAAAGTATGTATTTTTTTTTTCTTGTTATTTTGAGGATTGGGGTTTTTATTCTTTTATCTTGTTTTGTTGAGACATGATCTCATTATGAGGTCCAGGTTAGTCTTGAACTCACAGACCTCTTGCCTCACCCTCCTAAGTCCAGGAATCACAGGCATGTGAAGAACATGTTACAAATGAAAAAGTTGTGAGGCTTTTTTTTTTCTTTCCCCTGCAAATACATTTGAAATGCTGGGCCCTAAACTGCATTTCTGAAATAGCAGGCTTATGCATTAGTTACAGGTAGCTGAAGTATGTTTTTTTGTTTTTGTTTGTTTGTTTGTTTGTTTGAATCAATTAGAGAAGGGAAACTGCAGCATTTTCAACCTGGTTCTCAAAAGCTCTCAGAAAGATTTTACAAAATTATTGAATTTATCGGATCTCATTACATTTGAATTTTATTTTTTTAAGAATTTTATATTTTTTATTTTATTTTTTTCTTGTTTCAGAACTTTTGTTTGTTTATTTATTTATTTATTTTTATGGCCAGCTCAGCCTGCCCTCAGGGCAGGGCTGGTGCAGCATGTAGTGCCGGGGATCAAACCGCGGTCCCTGCAGCTGCCTAAGCTTTCCTAAGCAGGCGCTCTAGACCACTGAGCCATCCTGCTGGGCCCACATTTAAATTTTAGATTGTTAAAAATGTAATGACCTTAATGAGTTCACTGTTTTGTAGAACCCACTGTTGTGGGTTCTACAAAACTGTAAGTGTAGAAGTGGCCGTGTCCTTCATGAAGGGTGTAGCAACATCTGCCAGATTTCTTGGAAGTTTATTCAATATTTAAAGTTTGTGATGTCATCAGCATTCAGATGGTGAAAATTAGAGCAGATTACAGGCATATCAGCTAATTATTCTGAGATATGGCTTTTCTCCTGCACCATAAAAATTAAATCAGTGTTAACTATTTTTGTCATGTTTCTCTTTGTAAGTTAAGTTTTCTTTGCTTTTAGAAGGCCTTTCAAGCCCTAACTCCATAGTTTTGGATTGTATTTGATTATTAATTTAATATATAATGCATCATATTTTGCGACTATGCACACTGGAAGTCTAAATTACATTCTCTTAAAGATAGTCTATTTGTATCATGGGATATTTTTATTTGAGTTTGCTTAGATGAGCCAATGCTTAAATGTCTTATATTTGCATGATTGTGGCTTTTCTGGGTAGCTACTATTTTTGGACAGATTGGTTCATCCTGTTCATTTTAAAATGGGACTTGGCAGGGTGGTGTACAGAGTTGATCACTTTGTTGAGGATTTTACTCCCTAATTCCTTATTCAGTAATAGAATAAAATTAAGAATGCAATTTTTGTACCACACCTATCAGAGTAAAGGGCTAAGTATCTGAGTATTTTATTTTGCTGATAATTGCCCCTTGGGGATTGATGCAGTCGATATTTCTTTGACTTCCCATGGGCTTCTAGGCTTTGCCTCTTTGGTAACGCCCACTCTGTTCAAGGTGAAGCTGAGAAAGTTCAGTGGCAACACTGAACTGGTGAGTGCTCACCGTGGTCATGTGGCTGCCGTGGTCTCTCTCCTGACTCTCCCTATGGTCCTGCAAGTTCTAGATATGGAATGGTAATAATTTTAGGATATCTCACATTTTCTTTCTTTTTTTCTTTCTTTCTTTCTTTCTTTCTTTCTTTCTTTCTTTCTTTAAATAAGAGCTACAAAGTGAAAGGTAATCAGCTGAAGCCCTGCATTTATTAAATTCATGAAACTTCTTTTTTTTTTTTTTTTTTTTTGGCAGTAGCAGGGATCAAACTCAGGACCTTGAGCTTGCCAGGCAAGCACTTATTCCACAGAGCTATCTCCCAAGCCCCAAAATATCTTAATCTTGTTTATTTATTTCAGAACTGGCTAATATAGATTGATCTTTAAAATAACATGTTACAGGCTACAGATATTCACTTCTTTAAGAAAGTTCCCTATAAAAGTTCCAAAACTCAGAGCAGAAGGCTTATGGTGTGATCAGTTTTATCACAAAGGAATTCTTTGCTTTGCTGAAATATTTACCCTGCAGCTCTTTATAAAAGAAAGCTTCCTGAGTACCCTTGAAGGACAGGTAATGAACTTGAGGAAATGTGCTTGCTTGTAGATTGTTGAGAGCTAGGTTTTCTGAATAAAAGTATTTGTGTTTTTAAGATATAAGGTGTATTGTATGAAAGGTACATACAATAATCTGTGTGTGACACTGTCTATGGACACCTTTATGATTATTCATTACCATTTTTAAATTTTATTTTATTTTTTTCTTGTTTCAGAACCTTTGTTCGTTTATTCACTCATTTTTATGGCCCGCTCAGCCCACCCTGAGGGCAGGGCTGGCGCAGCATATGGTGCCAGGGATTGAACCTCGGTCCCTGAAGCTGCCCAAGCTTTCCCAAGAAGGCGCTTTAGACCACTGAGCCATCCAGCTGGGCCCCCTCATTACCTTTAAAAGTAACTGTGTTGCCATCTTCTGCAGGCATCCTGGGGGTGGAAACCATGGCTTCTACATCCTCAGACATGGGTCCCCAGTGCATTCTCCATCAGTTACTGTGTGAACTTCATAAGGCATTGAGCCCAAAAGGTTCTCAGTGTTCCCATCAGTGAAGTGAAAACATACACTTGACCCACAGAATGAGGGTTAAGTGGATGCAGTGCCCATAGTATTGTGCCAGGTACATGGCTTCTAATGAGTGACAGCTGCTCCCACCATAGACCAGACTTCCTGCTTGCGTTGCTGTGTTTATTATCAAAAGAACTTCTACTACTCTCTTCTCCGTTTCAAGCTTTTTCTTGCTTTTCTCTTGTTTGTGCTGTGCTTTCCATGGCCCGTCCGCATCTGCATCCCTGTGCAAAGACCGGCTGGTCGGTCCATGAGGGTACTACATGTGGCTATGTTGGCCTGGCTTGACCGTTGTTCATGCTATGCCTTTTGTACCTCAGTGGGATTAGTTTTAAGCTGGGGAAAACTGGAAATGTCACTGTCCTTCTTGAAGTAGGAAGCTCTCTTCTGCTGATGCCCACCAACAGTACGTGTGTCTTACTTAACCTGCAAAAGAATCCATAAAGGAATCCTGGAGGATAGCAGGAAAAGGCTGAAACTTCCATAGAAATTATTCCCAAATGTTTTTGTAAAAAAAAAAAAAAAAAAAAAAAAAAAAATTAGAAAAGTTTTCTTTAATTCCATGTATTAATTTACAAATAGTAAAATTGACTTCTTTTGGTATATAGATCTGTGAGTTTTGATAAATGCACAGAATTATGCTATGCGTACATGTCTACAACCAAGCTACAGAACAACGCTATCACCTACCTTCTGTTGTGGCTTTGTCTAGATGCCCCCTCCCCCAAATCCTCATGCAGTCATAATGGGGCTTTTTCAGAGATGGCTGGAACTATAGTGTGTGACCCTGCAATTGATTCATGGTGCAATGCAAACTCTCAGGGTGTAAATGCTACCTCCCCTAAGCATTGTGGGTAAGATATAAAGCATAGAAACAGCTGTGGTCATCCCTTGCTTGCTTGCTTGCTTTTGTTTTCTTCTATTTTCCATAAACTCTGTCTCCTCTATGGTGCCCTGCTGCCAAAACGCCCTGCCTGGGAGCCCACTGGTTATAGACTGAAACCTCTAAAAACTGCTAAGTAACCCTTTCTTTCCTTAATTTGTGGGATTGGGTGTTTGGTCTCAACAACGATAAGAGGAACTAAGACACCTTCCAAAATATCTTTAGTGCCACCCTCTTAGTCAAACCCTCTATCTACTCCTTGCTTCATGGGACCCCTGTTCTACTCTCCATCTAAAGTTTTGTCTTTTTCAGAATGTGGTCCATGGAGTCAAACAACATGTGACATTTTCCATGTGGTTTCTTTCACCCAGTGTAATGTGTTTGATCAAAAGACATCTGAGTCATTGTACTTATCACCAGTTCATTCATTTTTATTGTTGGACAGTATGTATATGGATATACTTTAGCTTTTGTGTCTATTTAGTTGAGGGACATTTGGGTTATTTCTGATTTTTAAAGATTACGGATATAGCTGCTATAAACATACGTGTAGATAGAAGTTGTGGTGTGACAACAGCTTTTCATTTTACTTGAGAAACCATCTCGGTGGTTAGTTGGATGATAGGCCATCCAGCATTGTGAGAAACTTGGACTTTGTTTTCTGTTCGGCCGAGCTGCTTTGTAGCCCCTTACCAAGGAGAGAATGTTCCAGTTCCTCCACGTTTTCATCAGTACTTGATATTGTGAAGTTTTTAAAACAAATTTTGCCATTTTCATAGGTGTATGGTGGTATCTTAATTGAATTACTCTATTATCTGATACTGTAAAGAGTTTCTACATGTATTCCATGCTGATGAAACTAAAGCAGGTATAGGAAGGCCATAGCTTGGTAAGTGCATCTCTGCTTCATAAGAGAATTAGCTTTAGTATTAGACTAATGAAATGTCTAATGAGCAAGGAAACATATCTTGTCTAAACACCACTACCACCACCAGTCTCCTGGCATTAAATCCACCTGTATATATTGGGAGGAATTCCATCTCATAAGAAAAACAGCGGTTCTCAACCTGTGGGTCGAGACCCCAGCGGGGGTCGAATGACCAAAACACAGGGGTCGCCTAAAGTCATCAGAAATCATAACTGCAGCAAAATTACAGTTTTGAAGTGGCCACCATAATTATTTTTTGGTTTGGGGTCACCGCAACATGAGGAACTGTATTGCGGAGTCATGGTGTTAGAAAGGTTGAGAACCACTGGACTGTAAGGACCGGGATATAGCTCAGTGGCTTAAATGCCTGTGTAGTAAGCATAAGGTCCTGAGTTTGATCCCCAGTACTAAAAGAAAAAAAAAAAAAAGGCCAAGAAGATATTGCAGGAGTCTAAGGAAGGTTGAGATAGGAGGATCACTATGACTCTGAGCTGGGTAGCAAGACCCTGTACCAAATAATAAATAAATAAGTAAATAAACAAACAAATAAATAACTTTAAAAATTAAAGAATAAAGAAAATGTAAAACAACTGAAGCTAAATTAAAATTGGCTTTTTGGCTCAGCTCCCATTCGAGGTTGTCACTGGTGGCTCCCTCCCTCATATCCCCAAGAGCCAGCTATGAAAATTGCTGTGTACCTATGTCTGATGAGCTATACTGATTTGATGATGAAAATATGTAATACAACCATTTTTAAATTTTTCTTGTTTTGGGCCTGGCAGGATGGCTCAGTGGTCTAAAGCGCCTGCTCAGAAAAGCTTAGACAGCTGCAGGGACCACGGTTCGATCTCCGGCACCACACGCTGTGCCAGCCCTGCCCTCAGGGCAGGCTGAGCTGGCCATAAAAATAAATGAACAAACAAAAGTTCTGAAACAAGAAATAAATAAATAAATAAATTTTAAAAATTTTTCTTGTTTTGAAATTCTGTACTATATGTACTCTTGTCACTTTTTTTCTGCTATTTTTTAAAAAAGAAAGAAAATTGCTATGTATATATTAATGTCCCAAACTATTAAAATTTGTAGATATTGTGAGCTTCCCAGGAGGTTGGACTGCCTAAAATCGTTCCTGATTGTGATATGATTTGTGTATGATACTTTACAAAGATTTCTTTCAATGAACAGTTTTATATTTTTTATATAAGGTTGGAATGCTTAAAGGGATTAATCATTGCCATTGTTCCTTTCATTCCAGAGGTTCCAGAACCTGAGACTTTCATTAATTGCATCATATTGTTTAAAAATCTCAGTTCACAGAGTGGCCATGCTGAGTATCACATACTGTAGTAGAAGGTCATTGTTCCAATAATCTGCCTCTTTGGAACAGAGATTATAAGAGGACAGCATCCAGGCAGAAACCAGGCGTATAGCTCAGGTCCTTCTACTGCTCTATGGGAAGAATTTTTGGCCAATATGATGACCAGATTGGCCCACTTATAGGGGCTGGTCTGTCTATTAACCAAGTCTTTAGCAGGTAATTACTTAAGTACCTTAAGAAATCTCCCACGCCTAACTTCTTGGGGGAATCATTTCTGTCAAGAAGTCCCTTCCTAAAGTGCTCTTCTACCTCAAGCAGCTCTTGCATTCATGCTGTCATTAGGGGCCATCACGTTTCAGGGGACTGAACTCAGAGCCAGCTGGGTTGAAGCTGGCACGATGAAGCAAACTCCTCCCACTGTGTTCCTCTGTGTGTCTACGTTAGGATCACTCTGCTCCTCTTCTCAGTCCATACCTATTCTTGCCTGCTCTCTGCTTTCTCCTGCTCTCATGTTCGGTAGAAGGTATCCGGGCAACCCTAGAAATAGTAGTCATGGTGGGACAGGTCATGAAACCTGGCCTTGGAGATGAGGTCTGTTCACACAAAATGCTCTTGGGCCATGCAGGGCAATGTCCTCCGACCTATCAGAAGGATTCATCCAGGCACTCAAATGCTTTCAGGCAGGAATCTCCAGAGTGTGTACACAGGGATATATCCAAGGGGGCTGGCTGCTTATAATCCCTTGGGGGAGGGCTGCTGAGGTAGCTCAGCAGACTTAGCACCTGCTTAAGCAAGCTCAGGTTCGATCCCTGGCACCACATGCACTGCTGGCCCCACCCCGGGCACACTAAGCTGGTGACCGAGTCTGGTATGGTGGTGTCTACCTGTAATTCTAGTGATGGGGAGGCTGAAAAGAGGAGGAGTGCTAGGAGTCTGAGCTGCTCAGTGAGACCCTGCACAAAATACCAAGAAAGAAAGAAAGAAAGAAAGAATGCCCCTGGGGAACAGAGTAATGTTGGAACAACCATGTAGATTTATTTTTCTCTTTAAAAAAATCAAGTTGTGTTACTGTTAAACACACATATTGACACTGAAACCTGCATTGTGTATGTATGTCAGAAAGTCATATGCCTTGGCTAGACTGTCTAGGAAGGAGCAGGGGTCTGGAATGTGGCAGGGACTCATGCTGCCTGGAGCATCAACTGTCCAGGCACACTTCCTGGCTGGCTCATTTGCCTTCCACCTTTTGGAAGCTGTGTGAGTTTCCTTGAAGCCAGATACGTACGAGGAAGATGCACCGTGGCTTGTCTTCCTTATGAGGAAAGGCGGTTAGACAAGCTTTATGACCAGCTTCCAGGAGGGAAGTGAGAGGGAAAATGAGTTGATCAGGTGATTGGGGAAGACATTACAAAGAGCCTGAAAATACAACTGGATTTAGAAAAAAGCCGTGAAACTAAAGCCAAACCAGTTTTCAAGAAAAGTGATGAAACCGACGAGTTTGGAGTCGTTTGAGGAGGTTCCTGGAGCAAGTGGAAAATGCAGTTGTGAGGCTATGCCAGTGATTATCAAACTGGGTGTGGTGGTGCGCACCGCTCACCCCAGCGCTAAACTGTAATCCCTGCACTACAGAGGCTGAGGCAGGAGGATCACTGTGAGTTAGAGACCAACCTGGGTTGCATAGTGAACTCAAGGTCAGCCTCCACTACAGAATGAGACCCTGTCTCAAGCAGAAAGATTATCATGTGTAGAAAACCGGCTTCTCGTACCCCACAGTCATGGTAAAAAGGAGGCTTAGGCTGATGCCGACTTCCAAGAAGAGCTGTCGGGCCTGCAGAGGCGCTTCTTTCTGCTGACGTGGCCACAGCGAGGATGCTCAGCCTGATGTTTCCAGGGAATCCGTGTACCTTCTGCTCCCCATGCTGCATGCCTCGGCTCTGAGCCCTGACGTGCTGGTGGGCGGGCAGGGAGTGTTCTGCCTTTAATTCTGCGTCTGCCATCACCTAGTGCACTTCAGGAGGAGCGTCCCCATCTCCTCCTCCATCTTCAGGAAAGCGAGGATGAGACAGCAGGGAGGCCCAGCGGAAGGGGAGCATCAGCAGGGTTAGGAAGCTTGGAAGCTCCTTGGTCGGCGTTAGGGGGCACCTTATGAAAATGGGCTCTGTTTCAAATCTTAACTTCACCATTGCACGATTGCTTTGGCACCGTAGATTAACCTTCGAGTCTTTGTCTATAAAATGCAAAGGCTAGACGTGGCTGTCCCGTAGAGCTCTGGTCTGAGGCAAAGGAGAAAAAGCAGGGGAAATATTTCACGCAGTTCTGAAACAGAAAGGGCTCAGTGATACTGGCCCTTGACGTCATTTTACCACCCTACTTGGTAAAAAGTCTAAAGTTCTTTTAATGACTTTTTTTTTTTTTTTTTTTTTTTTTTTGCCATGAGAATTGAGAATTCTTGAGAAAGTAGTAGGGCAGTAGTCACTTCATAATCCCTGTGTACATCAAGCACATATAATCATATAGCCGCTTTATATACTTTACGTAATTTTTGTCATTCTACTTCTGGAAAGCTGCAAAAGTAAGCATTTAAGATCATTTTAATAGGTTGCTAGTATCACCATTTTTATTTTTTGTCTGTAATTCTGTTTTGTATCCTTTCTCCTATGAAACATCTCAACTCTGACAAATTCATTTCTGCAAACCCTTCTAACTTTTGTAGCTTGGGGCACATATCTGGGGCCCACTGAGCAGGATGAAACTTTTTGGTTTTAAGGCCTCCAGCAGGCAGCCCTGCCCCAGGAATGTGAGAACAACTCCTCTTGCAATAGGGCAGGAAACCCCAAGAAGCCTCAGCTCACCTGAGCTGTCTGAGGTGGATGGTTAAGGCCTTAATATGTGTCTCTATGGACAAAATCTGGTGGGTCCCAGTAAAAGGAATTCTCATCTAGCATATTCATTATGTACTTTACCTGCATAATTACCTGGGTTTTGGTAATCTTCTAAGAAAGCACAAATTTTCTGAGAAATTAGAGCATAAACAAAGCATGAGCATTTTAGCTGACAGGTAAATTTATAAACTTTTTTGAGGTGTACCAATTGTAACGCCCTGGCTCTTAGACCCCTTTATTCATGGAATCTGACAGTTTGTTGTAAGTCCCTCTAGCTTTAGTTATAATTATCTCTAAGTTTTGAAAACTTATGAAAAGCAGATTAAAAATTTTTTACTGTCAGTGCTTTTGAGTGATCTAATTCCCATGTTCTCTACCACCTTAGACTCACCTCACCACACAGTTTTACTCTGTAGAAGTCCCTAGAAGAGACAACTTCCTGGGGGCAGCCCACTGGGACCCCCTCTTCTGTCCCTCTCTTGGACAGAAGCTTTGTTTTCCCCAGTAAATATGTGCTGCTCATTAAATAAATAAATAAACAAACTTTTAACAGTGATATCTTAAACATAGCATAATCAAATATGTCAAACACAAAATGCATACCCAGTACATACTTGCTAAAATTTTAGGGTTGTTTTTCTTCCCTGCAGAGTCATTATAAACTAAAGTGAAGATTTTGCAGATTTCTTGCTCTTCCTTTCTGCAAAAGAGCAAGCCTTAGGGCCACGGAGATAGCTCAGTGGCTTATGTGCCTGTGTGGCAAGCACTAGGCCCTGAATTTGATCCCTGGTACTACAGAAGAAAAAAAAAAAAAAAAAAAAAAAAAAAAAAGCAAGCCTTGTCTAGTCAGACTTGGTTAATAAAAGCAAGTTGTTTGCCCTGACCACACAGGTTCCTTCTAAAGCAAAAAAAAAAAAAGAAAGAAAAGAAAATAAAGAGCCCTTCACTTCTCTTCATCTCTGAGCTCATTTTTCAGGCTCTTGGAGCTAAAAATAACCTGATCACTTTGAATCAGCTTATCAAACATTGGCAGTTCCCTGATCTATTTTTAATCACATTCTGCAGATTTTTAGACATTAGTGTAATGTTTGTTATGAAAATTAAACATATGTATCCTTGGGATTTTTAATAAAAAAGGAGATAAGGCAGCTTGTATGCATTAGGGGTATGACAAAGCACTGCAGGTGTGTGATAACCCGGCATGTGAGTTCCCTGGAACTGTTTTAAACTGGACTCTGCAACATTTCGGTAGGAAGTACAGCAGGCTTTGTCCTTTTGTAGATGGCTGTGGAGTTCTGTCCAATTGAGGATTAATTCTTCACCGCCAACTGGTAGGCTCACTGTGTTGTATGCTATTATTTGTCAGGCACAGAGGTTGCTGACAGGCACCCTAGGCCCACTATAAGTCGCACTTTTATGAAGACTCATAGTGCAGGCACCTACCCATGACCAAGTGGAAAATATTCTGTGAAAAAAAAAAGTCAGAGAATGTAGGACAGCTGCTGCTTTTTTCTAAAGCTATTCTGTTTGTGTAAAAAGGGATACATGGTAGCTGAGAAGAAGGAATGCAGAAATACTCTCTATTGGTCAATTTTGAATAGAAAAAGTCAGCAAACCACTCTCTTTCAAATATACAATCAAGTTAACACAATTTAGAAAACGTGGCCCAAGCTGTAGCCTCATATAGTTCCTTAAAGGGCCCACCATTTCCTTGGTATCTGTAATAGGCTCATAGTCTCTTTTGTAACCCCATCCTACCCAGCACCCCTGCAGCCAAGAAGAGGGGGCAGGTGCCTTTTGGTTCCAGGAGTGCTGCCAGCAGCCGTGTCTCCACAGTTGTCTTGAAACAGAGCTTCTGCCTCCTGCTCCTACCTGCCTCCTGTTCTCTTCCCACAGGTTGAATACGTGATCAAGTGCGACATGTCAGCTCTGCAGAAGATTCTCTACCGCCATATGCAAGCCAAGGGCATCCTCCTCACAGATGGTTCTGAGAAAGATAAGAAGGTATGTTGCAGAAGCCAATGCGTCTAAAGGCACCAGGACACAACTTCTATGCTGTGGCATTGATGCCTTCCAGGAAGCCTCCCTACCAGTGCCACCTCGTGAAAGTAAATGACTGGGCCTTTCTGTAGCTACCCAAAGCCTCTTAAGCTACTACCTGCATTGGGGCAGAAGGGCGGGGGAAACACATTCCTGCTACCAAAAGACAGCTCTGCTCGCATAGCTTCTGCAGAAAACACAGTCTGCCAAAGTGTCACGTGGCATTTTAGAAAGTTTTAAAATGTATGTCACTCCCAGGGCATGTGTTCTGTAGTCTGTCTTCTAGAACCCTAGGGAGTAGAGAGTCATGTCACAAAGCTAACAAGTGGACACGATTCTTCAAGGTTCACTTTTTCAGTAGGACAGTGTAGCCTAAGAAGATGTTTTATGACACTCAGAAAACAAGGGGAGCTTTGGACTACAGGATGTGTAGGTGACTGAGAAGACCGACCGCCCTTTGTCCTTCCCATGAGAAGGCTTTAACTTACTAATTGATTGGTTGATGGTGCTAGCATTTGATTCCACGACTTGGCATATGTTAGCGAGTACTTCCCCTGAGCTAGATAGACCCTCCCCCAAACTAGGTTTGAGGAAGCCTAGTTTTTAAAACTTGGAAACATTTGATGAACAAATAGTTCTTTCATTTGTCTTTTTTTTTATTTGCTCTCAGGGGAAAGGAGGGGCAAAGACTCTTATGAACACTATCATGCAGCTGAGAAAAATCTGTAATCACCCTTATATGTTTCAACACATTGAGGTAAGGCCATATCCTGTGCTTTGATCCTGATTATGCTCATCTTATGAAGCTTAGTTTATAAAACAAAAGCAAAAAAGTAAAATAGATATAAAGGATGAGCATACAAGTGCAAACATCACGCTCTAATCTGTCTCCAAGTAGAATGAACACACGTGACTTTGGGGTGTGAACTGTCATTGTCACGAAGCACCTGGGCATCTGGAATTTTATAGCTAAGAGTTTAAAGTAGTGAAAAAATGGTGCTGGCGAGGCTGATTGTGTGGGTTTCAGTAAGTGCTATGAATTACCTTGTTATGGTAGAAGCTCTGAAATTGAAGATAATGACAAATACAGCTAGCTTCCTCGGAAACATGCTGTGAATAATTTTAAAACCATGTATAAATATTAAAGACAAAAGATGCCTTGTAAATGTTTTGCTGGTGAAAGACACTGGCTTCATTCTGTCACTTAGATTATATGTTTCCTGTCTTGTTTCTACCGTCATGGTGGTGATGCAAATCAGGGCTCTCGTTCTGACATTCAGGTCCCCAAAGCTGGCTTTAGGGGACAGGACAGGTTCTGCCTTGTTCTCTGCATGTGACAAGTTTGCTTGGCTCCAGGAGGGGCGCTTGGCTGGCACATGAGAAGGCGCTGTGGTCGTCGGATCCTGCCCTCCTTCAGGGTTGCTACAGAAGCCGGTGGGCCCAGGGGCAACTGTTTGCCAATAAGGTTCCTGATTTCTACTGCAAGCTCAGCAAGAGAGTTAGGGGGCATCCACTGCAGGGATCTGGTATCAGCTCCAGTTTGTTTTAAAACAATAATGAAACGCTTGTGTAAAATCAAAACTGAATCACAGCTTAAAAATGGAAAAATATCTTTCATTTTTGCGTTGTCTTTTTTTCCTCCCTCTTTTTGGGCAGTTGTGCCTGGCAGGTCAGGATGTTTATCTCACACCCTCCCTGTCCACAAACTCGTCCTGTCTCAACTATGCTGAGTGTTTGGCTTTCCAGCTCTGCCATGGCCTTCCTGTCCTTGAGAGAGAGTAGCCATAGAGGTAGGGGAACAGCTCTGTGGACACAGGCAAGAGTATGTTGCATACAAGAAAGACTCTCTATGGACCTAGGTTATGGCACGTGTCAACTTAAGCATCTCCTTAGTCATGGGGAAGAGTATCTGGAGACACAGGAAGGTATCCATGGGCAAAGAAGAGTGTTCGCTGGTGTAGGGGAAACCCGTCCTTTGAGGAGAGTTCTGTGAACCAGGGGAGAGTGTCTGGCACATAGGTGAGAACACGGATGGACACGGGGAGGTCATCCTAGCCTTCAGGGAGGGCCAGGACCCTGAAGCATGCAGCGCTACAGGAGAGCATCTGTGTACAAAGAGGACCTTGCAGGAGAGCTCCCGGGGACACAGGAAGCGTGTCCATGGATGAGGGAGAGTTCGTGAGGGTAGAGGTGAGCACTTGTGGACACAGAAGGAGCCTCCGTTGTCACAGAGGGCCAGCCAGGAGAACTGCAGCCTTATTTAGCCCAAAGTGGGGGTTTGTCTGCAGACCCAGGTGAAATGACAACAGAAATGATGCTTAAAAACCCAACAGACGAACAAGAGCTATTAGATATAGACGAGTCCTTATCAGAGGCCACGTGGGCACCCTGGCTGGGAGTAAGTCACTGCCAGTCCCCAGGCTGTAGTCTGCATAACTTGTAGGGAGAGGATAACAATTGATCATGAGATGGCAGGTAGATTAACTTTTAAATAATAATACATGGAACATTTTGTAAATTCATGTGTTAAAGAGGTATAGGGTGTTACTGAGTCTGCACTGGGTATATGTTGGGCTGAAGGAGCTGGAGAAAGTAAATAATGAGAAGGATTGAGGTCATCCCTTCCTCCACTTCAGTTTTCTGGGAGACAGCTTTGGGCCATTTAATCTGAGCTATAGAAGGCTTCGTGGGACTTTTTTATAAATACAAATTAAATGTCTGCCTTATTGTATTTTGAATATTATAAATGTATATATTCACCTTGGAAACATGCTGGACTCTGTCAGGAAGGAGGGGATAAAAGATGCGTTCTCCAGCCTCTGTGGGGAGCACCAGCAGGCCTTGGGGGTCATACGGGGAGCTAAGCTAAGGAGCGTGCCTGCCGCAGCCTCCCTCGCTGTACTTTAGCAATTAGTAGAAAGGCAGGCTTTGATTTTCACTTGTTCTGGTATAGCAAGCTTTGAGGAGCTTGCTCCTAGGAATGAGAGCCCTGCCGTTGTAGAGAATCCACTGGCAACTATGGGCCTGAGATGCTGTGCACCTTTGTTCTCTCTCTCGTTTTTAAAAATTTAATTTAATTTTACTTATTTATTTATTTAAAAAATGGCCGCCTCCGCCTGCCCTGGGGTGGGGCTGACCCAGCATGTGGTGCCTGGGATGGAACCGTGGTCCCTGCAGTTGCCTAAGCTTTCCTAGACAGGTGCTTTAGACCTCTGAGCCATCTCATTGGCCTGTGTGCCTTTGTTCTATTCCATATGCTATGCAGTCCTTTGCTGATACCATTCCACAAGTTTACTTTTGATTGCTCTCCTGCCTTGCTGGGAGCTCTCAATCTGGAGAAATGGAAATGCCGTATTTTATTTTATTTGTTTATCTATTTTTTTTCTGTATTTTTTAGGGAAGGGTCTACAGGTGTTCAGGGTCTCATACTAGATTGGATTAGTAGTGATCCTCCTGTTTTCAGCCTCCCAAGAGCTGGGATTACAGGCCTGCGCCGCCACACCCAGTCTCAGTACCCTTTGCAGAGTGCCCCTGGGGGCGGGGCCAGCACAGCAGACCTGGAGATTGAACCTCCAGCCCCTGTGCCTACTTGTAGGTCCTTTAGTCTGCTGAGCTATTTGGCCGGCCCTAGCAGTGTCTTCTAAATGATACTGAAGCCTGATCTTCTCCAGCCTGTGAACACATCACATTGCTTTTGTTTTCAGAGCTCTCCTCCTAGACAGCAAGAGAACCTAAAAACGTAGCGAGGAATGGCCACAGTGGAGGGCAGAAGCCTGGTTCTAGAAGGTGGAGGGAGGTGTTGGTTATGGTACTTCTCTGTCGGTTTTGCCACCGCGTGGTGTTCTGAGGAGCTCGCACCTTCCCCGAGTGATGGGCAGATTGGAGAGCAGAGCCTAAAGGGAAAGATGTGGTCCCACTTAAGGAAAAACTGCAGTGAAGAAGGGAGCAGAGAAGGGAAGGCTGGAGGCCCACATGAGAGCGTGTCGTCTCCTCACTCCTCAGGCCTGGCTCCATGAAGTGGAAACAGAAAAGCTCAGCGAACAGCCGGTCACTTCCTCCTCTGAATCAGTAAGATAGGAGCGAAGTCTTTCAATTCAGGAAGCCACACACCGCTGGTAGTGTAGCCGGGGGCTTATCTAGCCTAGACTCCTAGCTCCTTTTGTGGACTGGTCCCTGGGAAGAGCTACGGGTTCCTCCCTGGGCCAACAAATGTGCAGTCAGTGACCAGACCAGAGCTGAGCTCCCATCTGGGAGACCAGGGACAAAGAAACCCACAAGCTCCGTGCCAGTGGGATAAAAATCTGACCTCCAAGACACTGAGTTTCTGGCCCAGTCAACAATGAGCGTTTTCTTATTTTGTTTCCTTTATTCTCTAAAATAGAGTGACCTCGCTGAAAGAGAAGCCATTAAGTTAATAATTGCATTTTTATATTGACTTTATTCTCTCTCTCTTTTTTAAAGGAATCCTTTGCTGAACACCTGGGCTATTCAAATGGGGTCATCAATGGGTAAATCTACATTTTTTTTGTTTTGAAATATAGTATTATTTGTCCTAGCTGAACACTTTCTTTGTAAAGTATTTTTCTATCATGCGAGTAATACTGTGATCCCTTTCACCCTTTTTGCTTCTCAGTGAAAGGCCCACAGTTGTTACCTGAAGTGATAGCAACAATCTCCTTTGGCTTTATTGGCATAAATTACTACCTGTCTTGTGCAGGCAGCTATTCAGGGGACATAGATTTCGCTTGGTCGGCCTGACAGTACCTTGAAGTTCTAGAAGGTTGTAGAGGTCCGGGGCTTTTCAGTTCTAGCCAAAGGTGTAGCTTGGGCTTGCAGAGAGTTTGTCTTAGGAAATTTTGCATTGATCCTTAACACTCATGTGCATGGGAGGCAATGTCTCATTTCTTAGAACTGCACACAGGTTTACAGCCATGGGTTTCAGATACAGACTCTACATAAGGAGGGGTTTACTAGCAGTGACTGTTAAAGAGAATCATGTCTTATAAACAGCCAAAGATGAAGCTCATACTAACAGAAAGTCTCCTGTGTTTGCTTTATAGTGGGGAGGATATATTATTTGGAGAGAGGGGTCCTGATTGGATCCTAGAGGCAGACAGTTACTGGGCGGGAGTGGGGGGACTGCCAGCTATGCCAGAGCAACGGCAGTGAACTTCCTTCCCTCCTCTCCTTACTTCACTTGCTCCTGGGTCGGATGGTCATCTCTGCTTCCAGCAGCTTGACCAGTGTTGCAGGATGAAAACAGGGCACGAGGGGTTCTCTAGAGGCCAGTTCTCAGAGCAGGGTCTGGGCAGCAGGAAGCCGTACCCTTAGAGATCTGTCTGTGAGAAACAGTGACACATATTCAGCCACCTGGTGGTACATTTCAGTATTGTGGGCTACATCTACGCTGGCAACTTCTCCAACCAATAGCAACCCTAAAATGAAGCTTTAATAATGTGTAATATATACTGATGGAAGAAAATAGTAAGTTGTGGAGAAGAGCCCTGCTTTAGATTCTCTACATGGTAGCATCATCTCATCCAGGCACCTTCATGTGTTTGCCTTGCGCTGCTGCAGGGAGACAGAGATCTAGTTTTCTCCTCAGACTGCTGTAGACCATGTCCAACATGACGTAAAATACATGGCGGACCTTGTCACGGCTCCGTATGAAACACATCAGTGGTTTGCGTTGCACTGAAAATCAGAAGGCACGGTGAAGATGGTGGAGCTCCTCCTCCCTCTCTGTCCCCTTGGGCCAGTGTCACCATGCCTTAATGTTAAACACCTACCCTAGGTCTGTGCCCTCAAATTTGCCCATCTCCTCTCCTCAACCTTGGCACATGCTCTGTTCTTTCCCTGGAATCTCATCTCTATCCCACCCCTCCATCTTCACCTGGATGCCATTTATGTCATAGCCTCAAGGTCCGTCAGGTCTTCTGGGAGATTATCTCTCCTGCTCTAAGCAGACTTTTTCTGCGAAGCATCAAGACCATACTACTCAGCTTTGTGGCTGTCAAATGTGTGGTGCCCACCCAGTTTGGCCAGGGTAGACTGTAGTGAGTGAGCATGGCTGTGTTTTGGTCAAACTTTATTTACAACAAGGCAGCAGACCACAAGGCCAAGTTTGCCAAGCCTCACTCTAATCTACAGAGGATGACAGTATTGTTATGAGTCCTCTTATTGTAACTTAGCACTTTTCTTTATAGTATTACCACAGCTGGCCATTATTTACTTTCTGGCTCACTCTACAGATGCCCAGGATTATACTAGGTACATGACAAGTGCTCAATAACAATTTGAAGGAATTGTGAGTGCCCTAAATTAACAATCTTATAGACTTTGTAGTAAGGACATAAAGGCAACGAGAGAAAGAGTTGAATGAGGCCCTGGCAAGTATTAGACACACATAAGAGCTTTCCTTTTCTAGAATCTGCCACTGGCCTAGCACGGAAGATATACCATTTATTGTGTGTAAATATATTTTCTTCAATAAACATTTCCCTTGCTTTGCAGTCGGTTTACAGTTCTTACTGAATGTTTACTATGGGCCAAGGCCCTGTGCAAAAACTTTAGAGCAGCACTGGATCCTTCAGGAAGACAGCAGTAATACTGTCTTCTTGTTTTGCATTTTTGGGTTCAGGGCTGAGCTGTATCGGGCGTCGGGAAAGTTTGAGCTACTTGATCGTATTCTGCCAAAACTGAGAGCGACTAATCACCGCGTGCTGCTTTTCTGCCAGATGACGTCTCTCATGACCATCATGGAGGATTACTTTGCTTTCCGGAACTTCCTTTACCTGCGCCTTGATGGTAAGTGCAGGAAGAGTTAGGCTCCGAAGCCAGGCAGCTGAAAGTCATCACGTAGGTCCAGTTGTAGCTAGAAAGGAAGCAAACTGAGGAATTTACTGGAAGGGGAGTACACATTTTCTAGATGGCACTTTTTATTTCATTTTATTTATTTATTTATTTATTTATTTATTTTAGATGGCACTTTTTATACCCTCTAGCTTTAACAATATTGACATCATGCACATAGTTTATCTTACCTACAAACCAACATAAATGAACTCAGAGTCACTTATGAGTCCCATAATTAAACAAAATGGGAGTTTTTTGTTTTGTTTTGTTTTTGAATGTATTTTGATACAGGGTTTTACTGTGCTGCTTGGACTTGTAGTGAGTCTCCTTTTTTTTAGCCTCCTCAGTGCCGGGCTTACAGGTGTGCACCACCACACTCAGTCTTTGTGGCTAGCTCAGCATGCCCAGGGGCAGGGCCGGCACGGCATGTGAGTCCAAGACCTAACTCTGGTCCCTGCATTTGCCTAAGCTGGCGCTTGGTTTGCTGTACTATTTTGCCATCCCAGAACTGGAGTTTTTAAGTCCCCTTTGCGCTTAGAGTCAGCTCTTACCTATCCACAACATAGAATATGATGAAAAGCCTTTAATATTTGCTGTGGAGACATACATTAAAGGGTAAAGGTTGTGTCTCCTTTGATCAGGCATAATGTAATAGGCCATTTGCGATTATACTTGGTATCAAAGCCTATCTCTGTAAGTAGGACATATCTGCATATTATAGAGAGGTCTGTCCATGTTGCTTCCTGGAGTTTGCAAACTGTTAAATAGCGTTTACCTGATTTTAAGAGTAAAATTTAAATACCATGTCCTAAACATTCACACCTAGATGTGAATGGAAGAAAATATGAATATAAGGAAGATTGCTAAATTGCATCTATTATTTGAGTGCAGGACGTGATAGTTTAGAGATTAAAGATATCACAGGTTTCATACTGTGGCAGGGAGTAATGTATCCCAAGAATGGTGAGCAGGAATAGAAGCTGTGTGTGTGCATGTGTGTAAGGGTATTTATCAATGTATCCATATGTATCCATATCCAATGTATCCATAAGCTGACTGATAGGCACGATACACTGGATTCCTGACTGCCAAGAACAGAGTACTGCTAGCACTAGTTCAGGTCTACTGTAACGTTGATGCTATTATGAAATGAACAGGAAATTTAAAGTTTGTTCTGTTGGAAGGTTTTGCTTTATTTTCATTCTGACATTTGGTCCCCATCTTGCTACTCCAGTAATTATGTAACTGGAAATATACCAAGCTCAGGCTCACCAACTGTGTTCTTATTTGAGTCCTTGGGTGAATTCTCTGTCTGGTCTACCTCTCTGATGTTATTAGCTTTTAAATTAAGGATCCCATCTGACAGACCCAATAATTTAAAGCCATCTTGTCTCACCCCTCCAAAGCCAGTGAAAATTGATGGCTAAGTCAACATTAATTTTGCACTCACAGATGCAGCCACTCTGCCCATAGCCCGTCTTGCACGGCTGTCTCCTGCTCGCTTCTTTCCTTCTAGGGCTCCCTCCCTGCCTCAGTTGGCACTCTCCCTTTCTCCTGTGACTTAGCTGAGGTCTGGAGGAGCCAGGTTTGTCCCATAGAGAGTTTCTAAGTACTTCCCAGGTGTCCTACATGACTACCACTGCTACTTTGTGGCACTAACTTTGAATCTCATGTTTGAGACCTGGAGCCTGAGAATATTTGAATCTGTAAAACTGTTATGGGGCTGGGGAGATAGCTCCGTGGCACAAGAGTGCCTGCCTGGCAAGTACAAGGTCATAAGTTTGAACCCCAGTCCTGCAAAAAAAAAAAAAAAAAACTGCTGCGTGATTTTCTTGACACAAATCACTCATGTTTTCTTACCAGCCCGAAAGAGTCTCTTTAGTACTCTGTCTGTTGCTGTCCTTATTGCTATTAATAATAACAATATTATTATGCAGGATACCAGGAAACGCACTTTGTATGCATGATTCATTTCCCCAACGAATAAGATACTGTTATTCCTTTTGTTCTTGCTACCAATATTCCCATTTGCCAGATGATAAAACAAAGGTACATGATAAAACCCATGCTCTAACTTGGATTTCTTTGATTCCAAGTTAGGTCAGTTTTAGCACATCTAAGGAGATGGGTCCCATCTCCGTTGTGACATTTTAACAGTGCGTTTGAACTTAAAGTTATTGAATTAATTAAAAACAACTAGGAGCTAGAGATACAAGATAAAGGGGCCACTCCCTGTCCTGCTACCAGAGCCCTTACTGTTCAGTGAAAAAGAGAAAAAGTAAATTCCCTGAAGTGTTTCAGATGGCGCGAGAAGTTGGTTCTGACTACTGCTAATGCACAGTGCTAATAACTAATGCATCATCAAACCATATACATATGGATACATTGACAAGCACCCTTACACACCCACACACACACACACACACACACACACACACTCACACCACGCTGACTCTACCAGCAAACTGGCAAATGTCTTCAGGTGTTCATTGCTGAATTTGATGCCTCTGATTTTTTTTACTACTGGGGAGAAAAATCACCTGTTGAAAGCTGAGCGATTATTTTCTTCAAAGATTGCACAGATTTCACTGTTATTTTTCTTTGCCCTGGAAATGATTTTTCAATGAGAGCACGTAGTAAAATTTCATCCCAGAAGATTAAATTTTCCGAGGGCTTCTTACACTCAGTTACAATTAGTAATCATAAAAGTCTAGCGCTATATTCCTTTTGGCAGATTCTGTAATTTTCAATGCAATTGCCCTTGCTATTAATTCTGTTCTTATAATTGGCTATGTTGTACATCAAAGTCTAGCAGACCTGAAAGCAATGCTCGGGCCAAGTGCATCAAGTGCTTCACACCTGCAAGGAGCACTTTCTTTTGGATGAACTCGTTCCTGGTAGTGTGAATCTCCCTGAGGGATGCGGAGAAGATTATTGTTGACCAGCAATGATCTTGACTTAGGAAACTGATTAGTGGAAATAATCCAGTTAGTTTTCAACTTTGTAATAAGAAATACTGTCAATGCCTGTGTAGGCAAGCACAGGGACTGGGGTTTGAGTCCCAGCATCACACGCTGCACTGGCCTCACCTCTGAACCAGCCACAGGGACTGGGTGCAGTGGCACAGTCTGGAATCCCAACACTGGGGAGGCTGAAAACAGGAGGGTCAGTCACTAGGAGCCCAAACTAGGTAGTGCAACCCTGTGCCAAAGAAAGGAAGGAAGGAAGGAAGGAAGGAAGGAAAGAAAGAAAGAAAGAAAGAAAGAAAATAAGTGCTGTATTGGAAAGCGAGCTGAACCTTTGTTTTATACTGTGGTGGGTTTGCAGCCCATCTACACAGTTTAAATAAACATCAGATAGATGGTCAGTCTCTTTGCTTAAACTCTGTACATGGGCAGGAGAACTCTTCTGAGTATGTTTTCTTAAGTAGGCACAGTCCTAGTTAGTTTCACTGTTATTGCTTCTCCATTTTAGACATTCTGATTTTTCTATTTTTGGATTTTTTTTTTTTTTTTTTTTTTTTTTTTTTTTTTTTTTTTTTTTTTTTTTTTTTTTTTTTTTTTTTTTTTTTTTTTTTTTTTTTTTTACTACTTTTGTGGCTTTTCATTTAGTTTAAACCAAACCATTAATCCACAAGTGTTTTATTTGAAAAGAACTTTGCAGCTGGTGAGGCAGTGCAATGAAAGGTTTCATATTAGAAAAATCATGTCTTCCTTGGTGTCCTGAAAAACTGGCTCACGATGATTTCGGAAGGGCAGTTCTGAAAGGAAAAGGAGAAAGATTTCCACATGTTTGACAACTCACAAAGCACACGAATGCTCCTCCCCCAAATGCAAATTCCTACAATTCACCGTGGCAGTTCACCAAATAGAAACTAATTCAGGAAGTAAACTGAGTTTCAAGAATGCTGCTTTGTTCAGTGAAGAGAGCCCACAAGACCCCTGGTCCCTAATCCCCATCCACTGAATGTAGGGAGTTGATTTTCTTTCTTCCTCTGGAGGATGCTTGTTATTTTTAACAAACGTGAAAACCAGATTCCCCGTGATGGGGAACTTGGCCCTCATGCGTAACTTGATACCTTTAGCTACAGTCACTTAAGTGTTTTAATCGCCTGAAATAAATTACTGCTATATTTTCATCCTTTAAAAGAGAACAACACATAGAAATAATATTTGTCTAGCAGGCAGTGAGGGAGTATCATATAACATGTGTATTTCCCAACAGCCTAAAGCCTCTGTTAGAACTCAGCGGCTGTACTTTGCTGGTGACCTATATTCAGACGGAATACTGCCTGGTTTTGCTCCTTTGTTTTTTCCTTCGATGGTACATGTTATGAAAAGTTGGGTAAATACAAATGGACAATAGGTGACCGAATGACAAGTGTGTCCCAAAATGAGCCACCCTGTGACACCGAGGAGCGCTCCCTATTCACCATCCAGAGCCTCTTCGGACCTCAGTGTAAGCCACTCCACATGGCTGGCCCACTGCTCTGCTGAGTAGGTTCGCAGATCGGCAGCTTCTGAATCTAGCAGAGCAGGATGTTAATATAAGAATCAATCTGAAGAGTCTCCCTTTTTCTTTTTCTTTTTTATTATGATGCCATCAGATCTTCTTAGGAACAGTTAAAAGTGTTCACTGACATTTTACCTTTTTACTGTACTATATTCAGTAGCAATCCAAATGGTAAAGTAGTAAAAAATGAACCTCTCTTTTGTTTTCACTCTCTTGGCTTAAGTAAGTCCTTTCTCTAATACTTGTAAGCACGGTTGTTTTAAGCCATTATAATAACTGTTTTAGGCATGTGCATGTGGGTGGGTTTTAAAAATTTATTTGGTATTTTAAAGCGCAGAAGTAGATTCAGGAAATGTTTCTGTTAAGCCTTGGATTAGGGTAAGAATGCAGAATTTGTAGCACTGCAAAAGTGGCCCCTCGCAAATATTTAAACGACCTTTTTAAAAAATTGCAAAATGTTCAAAGTTCCTTTCAAAAGTACTGAAACCCTGGTGGGTTCCTCACTGAGGACGCTGGATGTATTTTTGCGAAAAGCAGGCCTTTTTCGTCTAGTTTTCTACCATTTTTAGGAAGGAGTTAATTGGCACATTTATTTTTCTTCTCCCCTCAGGCACTACCAAGTCTGAAGATCGTGCTGCTTTGCTAAAAAAATTCAATGAGCCCGGGTCCCAGTATTTCATTTTCCTATTGAGCACACGCGCCGGAGGCCTGGGCTTAAATCTGCAGGCTGCTGACACAGTGGTCATCTTTGACAGCGACTGGAATCCTCACCAGGTGTGTACCTCTGGCTTAGGCCCGGCTGCCTTCTGTGAAGGGCCTGAGGGATGGCCGGCTTGATCATTCGCGCAGCGAGGGCAGGGCAAACCCTAGACAGCTAAGCTGCTTCCGAAGGAAACATCGAGGCCAATGGGCTAGTCGGGCTGGCTCCTTATCTCCCTTGGGGCATATATTCTACAGGGCCCTACACCTGCCAAAGATTGGGATAGAAACGCTTACTTTTTGTGGAGTTTTAGTCCCCATTTCCTGATATTACCATGGAGAAAATTAAGCCCAGTGCCAGGTCAAGCACCATTTTCCAAGTGTGCGGATGTAGCTCAGGGGCGGAGGCGGAGCTTCCCATGCACAGAGCCGTGCTTTTCCGTCTCCAGTGCGAACAAAGGAAAAGGTTTCCAAATAACAAGCACAGTAGCGATTGTTCTGGATCCTTTCTGTGCATCAGCCTTATGACCACTGCTTTACTCAAATAGTTAATAAACTGGATCTTCACAATCAAGGAGACTTAGGTACTAGGCAGGTTAGATCACTTGCTGAAGGTCTAAAGTCTGATACTTAACCTATATGATGTGTTTTGCCTAAAGTCAACAGTAAAACATTTTGTTGAATGTCTATCACTGCTAGCTCTATTTACCAGGTAAATATAGCATTATGCTTATGAAGGAGTGCTTAGAAGATCTAAACAGGCTATTAAATTCATCCCCTATGTCATTGTTTTCCTCCCTGCTGGTGAGATAGTGGGGAATATGATAGACATCAGGATTTGGTTCCTTTTAGAACAAATATTAGGTTCAAACCAGCAAAGTATATGTGCAGCTGGCTTGTGACTGACTCTTGCACCCACCGCACCTGGCCCCCTCGCCCCGCTGGGCTCCCTCTGCAGTGCCACTGCCTGGACTGTGGGCCTCCTGGGCAGATGGAGTGAAAAGCTTCCGGAAGGTGTTTCTAGCAGGTGGCAGAGCTCAGGAGTGCATTAGAATTACACAGAAGCTTTTTAAAGACTATGTGCTCCTGCTTCGTGTCCCTTCCACTCTACCCCCACACTAGTTTGGTTGTTTGCTGGTGCTGGACATCCAATGCAGGCCCCCTGCATAGTCAACAAGGGCTCTACCACTGAGCTGCACACCACTCCCCAGGCTTCTCAATTCTTTTTTTTTTTTTTTTTTTTTTTTTTTTTTTTTTTTTTTTTTTTTTTTTTTTTTTTTTTTTTTTTTTTTTTTTTTTTTTTTTTTTTAATTTTATTATTTTTTTTTCTTGTCTCAGAACCTTTGTTTATTCACTCATTTTTATGGCCGGCTCAGCCCACTCCAAGGGCAGGGCTGGCACAGCATGTGGTGCCGGGGATTGAACCGCGGTCCCTGAAGCCACCCAAGCTTTCCCAAGAAGGCGCTTTAGACCATTGAGCCATCCCGCTGGGCCCAGGCTTCTCAATTCTTATCTCGTGGGTCAAGATACATCTTTGGAAATGCTCCAGGGGATTCGCATGGATCTCTCATGCTTTTTGTTTGTTTAGTGGTACTAGAGATTGAACCTAAATCCAAGGATGCTGTCCCACTGAACCACTTCCCAATGTGTTTTTGTTGTTGTTGTTGCTGGGGTTTTGTTTGTTTGTTTGTTTGTTTGTTTGTTTTTTAAGGCAGGTTCTTACTGACTTGCCCATGCTGGTCTTAAGCTTCTAATTCTCCTGCCTCAGCCTCCTGAGTAGCTGTGATGGCAGGTGGTCACCATCCTCAGGGTTTTGCATGAGTCTGAACTGAGCACTGCATGTACTTCATAGTCATTCCTTGGAGGTGATAATGCTAATATAGAATGATTATTGAAAGATCCTGACCTTGGAAAGGTGGGAAGCCACCAGCATGGAGTTTATCTCTTCCAAGTCTTCAGGAAATATTTTGTATGTTATGTATTTTTTCGTATTCCATATTACATTCCAGAGCTCAGGTAAACTACATATCCAGTGAAAGATCTCCACCCTGTACCTCACTCAGGCTTGACAAATAAACCCAGGACTTTGCAATAAGCTGCATTGCCAGCCTTTTGTTTTATTTATGTATTTTTTATATGTTGAGACATTGTCTTGCTAAGATGCTCATGAAACTTTGAATCTTCTTGCCTTGGCTTCCTGGTGTGCTGGGCTTACAGCTGTGGGCCACTGGCCTGGCCTCTGCACTTCTCCTCTCACCGTTGTCCACAGGATCTGTCCTGTGAACCTGTGAGGAGTCTGTCATGCAGCGGGAGTGTGGGAAGAAGTGTGGAGTGCTCCACCTACTGGCTCCCGGGCCTTTTTTGGTAATGGCTTGCGGTGAATAGAGACTTGGCTGTGTTTTATCTTCTGGGCTAAACGTGTCTACCAAGTCTCACCTGTTCATCTATCCTGGCACAGTATAATCTCTAAGAGCCAAAGGAAATCGGTGTTTCTGGAAATGCTGATACCTCAGTGGAAAGAGATTCCTCCCTCCCTCTCTCCCTCCTTCCCTCTCTCCCTCTCTCATCTCTCTCCACCCCCCCCTTCCTCCCTCTTTTCTACTACAAACTTCTAGGACACTTATGACCAGTGCCTAAAAGGGGAATCACCAGAATCAAAGTAAAATTATAATTCGTCTTCAAACTATACCTGAGCTAGAGGTATGGCACCAAAACAGAAGGCCCCGAATTTCCTCTGACCTGAGTGGTCACTAGGTCCTCGTGCTGGCCCTTGTGCTCCTGTGTTTGCTTCTGCCAGAGTGGGCTTCACTTACATCTGATTTAGGGAACTAAGCTGATGAATTATTCCTGCTGTTGCCAGACCTGGGTGTCAGGTTAGGGAACTTTTCATTTTCAGAAATCAGCGTCCTTGGAATGATACAGATAAGCACTAAGTTTTCATGCACAATGTCAGGGAACTAACTCTATTAAGCAACAACTGGGCAACAAATTTCTAGGCACTTTGCCTAACTTGTTTCAGGTAATCCACACAGCATTTCTCGGGTAAAGAAACCAGCCTCTATGCAGTGGTTCTCAACCTTTCTAATGCTGTGACACCGCAGTACAATTCCTCATGTTGTGGTGACCCCAATACAAAAAAATAATTTTGGTGGCTACTTCAAAACTGTAATTTTGCTACAGTTATGATTCGGAATGGCTTTAGGCGACCCCTGTGTTTTGGTCATTTGACCCCCGCTAGGATCTCAACCGACAGGTTGAGAACCGCTGTTCTATAGCTTGCTTGGAGCACATAGCCAGATTCAAGTATGTGTGGGTTAAGGTCTGAAGAGCAAAGTTGCTGCACTTCTATCTGGGCCAAGTAGCCCAGAGTCTTAGTGTTGGGCCCACCATAGAAGCTGTTTGCTGGCCTTGCTCTACAGATCATGAAAAGACTAGTGACCTAGAACCTCTGGTCTTGGTCGCCACTGAGCTGTCCTGATGAAGATACCTTGAGAAAGATGGGTTACATCCTGGCCAGGACGTTTAGAAGGCCCCACTTTGGAAATTTTAATTACCCATCTCCTCTTTTGAAAATAATCTACATTAGGGGCCCGGCGGGATGGCTCAGTGGTCTAAAGCGCCTGCTTGGGGAAGCTTGCGCGGCTTCAGGGACCGTGGTTCGATCCCCGGCATCACATGCTGAGCCAGCCCTGCCCTCGGGGCGGGCTGAGCCGGCCATAAAAATGAGTGAATAAACAAACAAAGGTTCTGAAACAAGAATAAAAATAATAAATAAAATAAAAAATTATTAAAAAAAAAAAAAAGAAAAGAAAAGAATCTACATTGGATGGGTCCCAGCTGTGTTCATGGTTGAGCACTATATTTCTACTAACTCGAACATCTTCTGAGAATAAACTTTTGCCTAATCAGTCATGTAATTTCAGAGGCTCCCGTAGCAAGAGCAGATCTCCTGGGCAGGTGTCTCCCTGTTCCTTGTTCTGGGCAGGTAACGAAGAACCTCCCTGGTCGAGAGGAGGGGCTGAGAACTGAATGTCAGCTCTAGGGAAAGGCTATTTCTAGAACTTCCAGACACAGGGGGCAGACTGTCGCCCTGAATGTATTTTAAATGTATATATAGCGAGTAAGCAAGTGAGTGGTGACTGGGATATATAGAAACAATAAGTCAGTATTGGCCCAAGTACCATCACTTAGGCCACAGGGGGTAAAAGGACATGCTAAGCTTTTACTCAGCAGCTATGAAATGAGATAAAGCTGCTCGATAGGTTTGTTGGATTTGGTTGGTTGGTCTTTGGTTTTTGTATCGGGGATTAAACTCAGGACCTTGCACTTGGCAGACACGCACGGGGCTCCTGAGCTCTGTATACCTTGCCCTGCTTCCTAAGTTTATGGACGATTTTGCTCATTGACGACTTTTCCTTTTAATTGCTGCTATTCTGAAAATGTGCTGGTGATACCCAGTGGGTCTGTTTAATGTGGGGCTGGTGTCCTTCCTCTCGTCTCTGTCCCATCTTCCCCTTCTCCCAGGCTCTCCTCCACCTCTATGAAGTCCGTCTCCCTGTTTGCTACCATCTATGGTTAATATGTTTAAGGAAACTGGGTATCTATATTTTAGCACAGAGAAGATTAAATAGCACCCCTAATTTTATGACTGGAGATGTATGCATTGTCAGTGTGTCTGTGTTTAGCCTTCACCTTTGTCGTGGTGCAAATAAATATGCAAATGTAAGATAATGCACATCTCATTTGTAGCTTACAGTTTTCACTGAAAGCTTTGTGTCATTGGGCTGGGGATATAGCTCAGTGGCATAAGTGCCTGCCTGGCAAGCACAAGGTCCTGTCCCCAGTACCAAAAAAAAATAAAAAAAGAAGCTTTGTGTCATTAAATTTATAAAATATAATATTTGTGGTACTAAGTTGGTATGTACATAAGTAGAATGTCAGAATTCAATTAACCAATCTGTAATAGTTGAATGTTTACTTTTTATAAGAATTGTAGATTGAGCTAAACAGGATGACTCATGCCTATAATCCCAAAGCTTGGGCAGCTGAGGCTGGAGGACAAAAGCCCAGCCCAGGGCACATGGCCACAAGTACAATAAAATGAGAAGGAATGGACTCTGGCTTACGATAACAGCCTCTGCTTCAGTCCCTGCGCGCGTGTGCCAGTAATGACAAGAAATATTTGTGTATCCTTGGTTGTTTCTTTAGGACAGATTTCTAGAGGTGAAATTTCTTTTTTTGGCTAGCTCAGGTCTGCCCTGATGGCAGGGCTGGCACTGCGTGTGCTGCCTGGCATTGAACTCAAGTCCCCTGAACCTGCCTAAGCTTGCCTAAGCAGGCACTTCAGGCCACTGAGCTATGTCTTTGGCCCACAGAGGTGAAACTTCTGAGTCAGTGCCAGAGCTAATTTTTTTAACATTTTGGTTCATTATGCCAAATTTCTATCTTGAAATGTCACCAGATGAGTACCCCAAAAGCAATTCTTTTAATTTTCTGAATTAAACATTGAGCATTTGGTAAGAGTTAGGTCCCAGAATATTGGCTAGCTGAACAGCCTTTCTTGATCTCTCTGTTCATCTGTCTGTCAGTCTCTCTCATATTATATATGGATTATATATGATGTAGGCTATGTGCTTATGTGTATAATGTATGTGTGTATGTATAATCATGTATGTATATAATTGTAAAAATCATCATTAACACAACTTGAAGGGAAGGTGCTTCTTACAGCTTAGAAGTAATTGTAGGTAACGTCCAAACCATAATTCTGGCATCAGAAGTACTGGCTTTTGCTGTAGGTAGTGACCAATTTAAATGGTAAATCTA